>SSNS01000795.1:0-33558 GCA_006937985.1 Aphyosemion australe
GAAAGAACAAACACACACACACACATCCAACAATAGTTGCAGAAACTTTTCCTAGATGCATATTGCTGTTTGAGCGCTGTGGTTATATTTGTTTTGAAGTGGCGAGAGGTAAGATTGACAACAATAACAATAATAGCAAAGAATAACTTCTGCTATGATGTTTGAAGATGTTTTTTTTTTCATTTCATTAAGGGGTTCTTTCTGTTTTTTGATCATCTGTTAACAAAGTTGAAAATGTTAGACATTGGTTTTCCAGCAACAGACAGGCAGTTGGGTTATTTTTTTAAAATCTGAATTAATCCAAAGACATTTGCATTTATCTTTTGTCTTATTTAGCATAGTATGCAGGTATGTATTGATTTGTATTTTTTTACATCAGCTACAAAGATCTCAATTTTTGGAACAATATTATCTGCTAGAAATTTAGAAGCAACAATATACTGCTGCTATTGGCTACAAAAGATTCTAAAGTTTCAGTAGTTCAGAAATCAGTAAAAACTCAATCTAAACATGTTTAAGTGACATCACAGGCTGTGTCCGAATCCAGGGGTAGGATGCTTGTGAGTATGCATTTTGAGGCCGATGACATCATAGCGAAGCGACGAGTAGAAAAGGATACTCGTCTTTTTGTTTGGCAGTTGCAACAGACAGAATGGCTCCTTTTGTGCGTTCATTCTGTGTATTTCTTCTATTTATCAACTTGGTTCTTTTTTAACACAGAAAAGAGGTTGTTTTATCTTTTACTTACTGACGTTTTGACCACATCTGCAGCCTTCTTCAGAGCTAAGCCGCCGTTAGCGCCGTCACTTCTTTGTTTATCCGCGGGCAGCAGAGGACGTTGTCGCCCCCTGCTGCCCGCGCCCTCCTCGCCGATGACACAGTCCCATGCGTGATCCAGTGTGTAAACCCCATCGTCTCTGTTTATGGTTGTGTGTCCACGTCTCCTTATTTCAATCGCTTCCTAGATCCATCTTTTATATTTCTGTTGTTCAGTGTTTATGATCCTTGTTCTGTCCCAGTCCATTATATGATTTTCTCTTGTGAAGTGATCTGTTACGGCTGATTTTATTATTGTGTTTTCTGCTTCTTGTTTCACTGCTCTTGTGTGTCTTCTTCTCATCTCCTTCTCACACTCCTTTCTATGTTCTATCGTTCGTGTGTGGAGTTGGCGTCCAGTTTCTCCTATGTATATTTTATTGCATAATTTGCATGGGATTAAAATATATGACTCCACACTTATATCCTGTTGGTATCTTGTCTTTTGGGTGTACTAGTCTTCTCCTAACTGTTGTGTATGGTTTTGTTGGTGTGTTTATGTTGTGTTTTTTCATTGTTGCCATTATTTTTTCTGTTAAGCCTTTGATAAATGGAAGGGTTATCACTGGTTTTGGTTCTTGTTTTTCGGTTCTTTGTTTGGTTGTTCTTTTCTTTCTGTTATTTGTTGTTTTCCTTTGTTTATTGCCCATGTCAGGTATCCGCAGGTTTTTAATGCATTTTTAAGGCTTAGCTCTGAAGAAGGGCACAGCTGTGGTTGAAACGTCAGTAAGAAAAAGGTAAAACAGCCTCTTTTCTGTGTTAAAAAAATACCCAAGTTGATAGACAAAATGGCTGATCTGGGTGCCACAATATGCCAGAGCAGTTTTACTCTACAGCAAGAGGGATGTAAGATATTCCTCCTGTTGAACATGTTTGTGACATGTTAGACCACATTCACTTATGCACCAGAGTCGACAGGCAGGGAGAAAAGAGACATACAACACAAACAGTGAAAAGGGGGGGGAATGGAGGTCAAGGTAAATTTTATTTATAAAGCACGCTTATTGTTGCTCACGCAACCCAAAGTGCTGTACATACACATCCATGATTCAATTCAATTCAGTTTATTTATATAGCACCAAATCACGACAAGAGTCATATCAATGCTCTTCACAAAGTAAACATTCCAATACAGTTCAATTCATTAAGCCAATCAGTAAAAAGTTTCCTATATAAGGAACCCAGCAGATTGCATCAAGACACTGACTGTGTGTTGATACAATCCTCATACTAAGCAAGCATGTAGCGACAGTGGGAAGGAAAACTCCCTTTTAACAGGAAGAAACCTCCAGAGGATCCTGGCTCAGTATGAGCAGCCATCCACTACGACTCACTGGGGATTGAGAAGACAGCAGGCACACGCACACCCCACACCCACACACACACACACGCACACACACACACACACACACACACCCAAACACACCATATATATCAAGTAGTGTTTCTATGGCTACACTGTGATTTCTTAGTAGAAGTTCTATTTAGTAAGAGAAACTTTATTGTCTTTATCTGAGTGAATCTATAATTAATTCAATAGGTGAACTAATAGTAGCACATTCTATGTTAAAGAAAGTGAGATGTAATATCAGGAGAGGGAGAATGTTCAGTGGTTGGCAGCAGTGTGCCAGCCGATGGCCCCCTCCATGAGGCCACCACAGCTCAGCAGAACGCCAGTGTAGCTTCTTCTGGGGAGAAAAACACTTAGAGAGAAAATAAAGTTAACAGCTGAAATAACAGGAAATAATGCAATTAGAGAGTGGTGGTAGAAGAGAGTAGCAGAGTGTGGAAAGTGGTCAGTATGTCCTCCAGCAGTCTAAGCCTATAGCAGCATAACTACACAGATAACTCAGGATAACCTAGCCTTTTAGATGGAGGCATGTGGGAGGCAGGGCCAGGGAGAAAAGTCTTTAGCGACTGTAGTCCCCTCTGTACACTCCACCTCCCTCTGCTCCCCACTCGTCTAAACTAGAGGCTGACAATTTTTTGGGATCCCAGTGGGTCACGTGAGTCCTGCGGGATTCCCGTGAAATGGGAGTCAAGTAATTTATAATCACGTTACTGGGACAAAACAGGAAAAATAATCAACGGGAGTGGGCAAGAGTGGGAATTGAAATAAATTTAGATTCCTGTTCAATATGAAACAAGTTTCTTTTAAAATAATGTGTCGTTTTAATTTACATTAGTTCTGTCTGACCTTTCTGATTGTAGACGTCGGCCAGTCGGATATGACTGACGTTCCTCTTCTCTTAACTTGCCAAAAAAAAATCTCCCTGAAAACCACAAACTGTTGATAATTTGCTCTAATTCAGTGACACAAAAATTTTTTTCAATAACCCATCAGAGATCGCGTCAGCAGCAGCTGCAGGAGCGCTTCCTCCGAGCATTTGGTCTGCGCTCCGTGCGCAGCGCACTGGGAGCTTTAATTAAAGCTGTATCACAAATACGAGGTAACTTAAGATCATTTCTTATTATTGTGATATTTGTGCTGAACTAAACCCAGACAGAATGAGTTTTTGTCCTTAACAGTGGTTTATTGGAGTAGTTTAACAAACAGCTGAGATAAAACTCCAACTTTCAGTTTCATTCTTCAGCCTCCGCCTCTCTTAAAGGAACAGCAACAGTAGACTACAATATCACTCACTAACCATTACAACACTTAGAACCATTTTCATATAGACTCTGTTGTTTCTGGTGTTTCATAATAAATTCTAATAATTATATGATCTCTAATCATTTCCTAATAAACTCTGTTGGTTTATTTTCTAAGCAGAGGGACTTTAATCCTCATTTTCTGAATTTGGCAGAAAATCACATTGATGGTTCTTTTTTAAAATTATGTCGGCAGATTATTTTCACAATAAAAATATGTATATTATATAAAGGTCAGAGGTCACTACAGAACCCAATTTTAAACAATTACAAATCTGAAGCCCGTGAGGACATTGTATACGTGGTTCAAAAATGTCCTGCATCGTTGCAAACACTGGTCACTGACTAGCAGCTGATTTGTCACTATAAGTCACATGACCAGCACTGAACTTCATCTCTCAATATGCAGCCGTGAGCCGCCACATTTGGCAATATGGACAGAAACAAAGATGAGTTGGAGGAGCGAATTATGGGGGAAATACCTGCATCACCACGAAAAAACTGTCATAGATCTGAAACTTCACACAGTTTTCTGGGAGTTGTCAGTGACGGAGTGGAAACACCTTACACCGTTGTGATTGTTTTTTTGGTTTTGTTTAGAATCACAGAAACGCCTGCTGGGAGTGGGAGGGAGCGGGAATCATGTTATTGGGAATGGGATGGGAGCAATTTTTATTTTTCCTTGCTTTCTGGGATTGGGACAAGAGGGTTTTTTTTACTATGGGAGCGGGTTGGGAAAGCAAAGGAAATCCGCTCCCATTTCACCCTCTAGTCTAAACCTGGGCTAACATCAGAATTTAACCATAAGCCCTATCAAATAGAAAAGTTTTGAGCCTAGTCTTAAAAGTAGACAAGGTGTCTGCCTCACGGACTAAAGCTGGGAGCTGGTTCCACAGGAGAGGAGCCTGATAGCTAAAAGATCTGCCTCCCATCCTACTTTTAGATATTCTAGGAACCACCAGTAAACCTGCAGTCTGAGAGCCAAGTGCTCTGTTAGGAACATATGGAACAATCAGATCACTGATGTATGATGGAGCTTGTTTGTTAAGAGCTTTATATGTGAGAAGGAGGATCTTAAAATCTATTCTGAATTTAACAGGCAGCCAATGTAGGGAAGCTAAAACAGGAGAGATGTGGTCTCTCTTTTTAATTCTCATCAGAACTCTAGCTGCAGCATTTTGGACCAGCTGAAGACTTTTGACTACATTCTGTGGACCTCCTGATAGTAATGAATTGCAGTAATCCAACCTTGAGGTAATAAATGCATGAACCAGTTTTTCAGCATCACTCCTGGAATATTAGCAATATTCCGAAGGTGGAAAAAGGAAATCCTACAAACCTGTTTAACGTGGGATTGATGATGATGGACAAGATGGCGCCGAGCTCGCCGCTCATGGCATGCCGTCTCTCACTGGGTCATTTGATTTGTTTGTTCTTGGTTTTGTTGTGCTCTTTGTAATCTGCCTGTACGCTACCTACATATGATCGGGGAACTTTACTGGAGTTAAATGTTACCTTTGCTCCGGAGCTGTCACTAAACCGGGCTGGCCATGGTCCATCGGATCCTTTGCTGGCTGGAATACCAGCGTACCTTAGGCGTCCGTTTGTTCCGTGCTGCGGAAGGAGGCGGCGTCGGGGAAAACGAGGTGGGCGCCTCGTCAGGCTGCGAGCTAGCATGCGAGCTAGCACAATCCGCTCCACTGAAGGTTTAATTCTGGGCAGCATTCCTGACAATTATCATTTGGATCCAGCTAGACTGCACTGGACGCCGGTTCCGTGTCTGATTCCACTGGTGGGGGAAGGTTGGACCGCCAGCTCACGTCGTTCGCTGTTGCGGAAGCGCAGTTCACGGAGGGGAGCTGACCTGTTGAATCTACGAGAATTAGCAGGAGTGCAAGCCTCGGACACCTCCCCGGCTGTTTCATTTGGTCGCCGCTTTGGGCTCATCAACGCCAGGTCGGTTATGAACAAGTCTCACATTCTGAATGACTTTATTAAAACTCATAACTTTGACGTCCTCGGCATAGTGGAAACATGGATCCCCCAGGGGCACGTTAGTGTCCTGGCTGAACTTTTACCAGATGGATATATCTGTTTTAATTCTCCCAGGGCTGTTGGCCGGGGAGGAGGCCTGGCCTGGGTCATTAAAGACTGTTTTTGCTGTCGCCAAATTGGCTCGAAAATGTCCTTCCATAGTTTTGAATATTCATTGTTTGACTTTGGACCATCTTCTAAATTTTTGGGGATGCTTATTTATCGTCCACCAAAATTTAATCTGGACTTTATAACTGACTTTGCTGATTTACTGTCAGTTTTTGTCCCAAGGTTTGATCATGTTGTCATTTTGGGTGATTTTAATATACATGTGTGTTGTCCAGATNTATTAACCAATGGTTAATGAGTTCCTTAACATATTGGAGGTTTTTAACATTAGGGTGTGGAGCACTGGCCCAACCCATAAACAGGGTCATACCCTGGACTTAGTCCTTTCTTTTGGGCTCCACTTTTCAGACGTGGATGTTATTGAAACAGTTTTTTCATTGTGCACTTCTGTTTGAATGTGATATTCCAGTTCAACAGGCTTCTATCACAGCACCAATCAGAATGTCACGGTTTTTAAATGAACAGAAATTGTTTGATTTTATTAGTGTTATGTCATTAAATTGGCCAATGTTATACTCTATGCCTATTAGCACAGAGTCCTTCATTGTCCAATTTAACCAGTTATGTACACTGATTTTGGACGACTTGGCACCACTTTCTACCAGAAGCTCTAGGCCCAATTTAGAACGGTGGATCACTGATGCTGTTAAGTCAGCTAGGCGTGAATGTAGAAGAGCAGAAAGAAAATGGAAGAAAGATAGACTTCAAGTCTCCTTGGATTGGTTCAGAGAGAAGCTGAGATGCTATAATGACGCTGTTAAAAAAGCAAGAAATGATTATTTCTCAAACATTATCTCTTCAGCAGCAGGTGATCAGCGTATTCCCTTTAGGACTTTAAGCTCTGTCCTTGATCCTGGCTCTGGTACCAATGGCATGGAGCCATCAGTGGGAAACTGTGAGGAGTTTGTATCTTACTTTCTAGAAAAAGTTGAAGCTGCGAGGTCGGCCTCCTCTCAGATCTCAGCTGACAATTTGCCTGCTCCTTCTTGCCCCTCTGCGTTTTTAAGCTCTTTTACACAGGTAACCTTGCCTGAGCTGGAGAAGATTGTCTCACGGCTAAAACCTGCTGGCTCTCCACGTGATGTTATGCCAGCTTGGTTTTTTAAGATGGCTTTTTCTGCTCTTGCCCCCCCTGTTTTAACTATAATCAATAGCAGTTTAACTTCCGGCACAGTACCAAGGGAGTTTAAACATGCTGTTGTGCAGCCACTATTAAAGAAACCAGGGAATGACACTGAAATTTGTTCCAACTATAGGCCAATTTCAAATCTACCATTTTGTGCTAAAATACTTGAGCGTGTTGTGTATTTGCAGCTTCAGTCCTTCTTCACCCAGAATGAAATCTTGGAACCGTTTCAGTCTGGCTTCAGGACTGGACACAGCACTGAAACTGCCCTCTTAAACATTTTAAATGATGTGTTTTTAGCAACTGATGCTGGTGAGGCAGTGGTTCTGCTGCTGTTGGACTTGACAACAGCATTTGATACTGTTGACCATCAGATCTTGTTGAATCGATTGGAACATTGGGTGGGGCTCTCTGGTTCTGTGATAGAGTGGATAAGGTCCTATCTTATGGATAGGACCTTTTCTGTTTCCCTTGGTTCTTATTCATCAAGAGATGTTGAGCTTAGGTGGGGTGTTCCCCAGGGCTCTGTTCTGGGTCCCCTGCTGTTCTCACTCTACTTGTTACCATTGGGACTGTTGTTTGAGAAACATAAAATTAGCTTCCATCTCTATGCTGATGATTGTCAACTTTATTTACCAATCCAGCAAGGGACCAGGGGTAGCATACAGCAACTGGTGACGTGCTTACAGGATGTTACTCAATGGATGGGGTCCAATTTCTTGACTTTGAATGAGGGCAAAACTGAAATAATAGTTTTTACCCCAAATAACAACCAGCCCCATAGATTGGACCTTTTATCGCTGCTACCCTATGAGAAGTCTGTAATTACGGATTTAGGTGTTAAAATAGATTCTGCTTTATGATTAGATGCACAGGTAAATTCTGTTGTTCGTTCATGTTTTTACCAGTTGAGGCGCTTATCTGAGATTAAGTCAATCCTCACGCAACAGGAATTAAAAACTGTGACCAATGCCTTTGTCCTCTCTAGATTAAATTATTGCAGCTCCCTGTATGCTGGCCTGAGCCAGTCCTTATTAACTCGACTGCAGCTGGTCCAGAACGCTGTGGCTAGGTTTCTTTTTGGAGCACGGAAGTGGGACCATGTCACGCCCCTTCTAGCTGCTTTGGACTGGTTGAAATGTTGTATCCTCCACAAGATTTTGGTCTTTGTTTTTAACTCTTTGTCAGGAACTGCCCTACCATATTTAACTTCGCTGCTGACCCGTTATGTTCCCTCAAGATCGTTACGTTCGGGTCAGAGTGACCTTCTAGTGGTACCGCGGTCAAAGCGCAAGTCCAGAGGTGATCGTGCCTTTTCGGTTTTGGGTCCTCGGCTTTGGAACCAATTGCCACTAGATATAAGAAAGTCCACATCGTTGCCCACTTTTAAAGCCAAGCTTAAGGTTCACCTTAGATTGGTTTCTTAGTTTTTTTTACTTGTGTTTTAATTTTTTGATCATTGTTTTTTATTGTTTTTAACTCTTTTAATCTTTTAATGTTTTATTTTTATTTTATCTTTTAATGTTTTATTTTTATTTTATCTTGGAATGTTTTATTTTTGTATTTTATTGCACAGTTGTTTTATTGTGTCTTAGTTGTTTTTAAATTATGTTCAGCACCTTGGGCCCCCTTGATTGGGGGTAGGAAGGGGCTTTACAAATAAAATTGAGAAATAAAATTGAGAACATGCCAACACAATAAATAGACTAAAAACATAAAACAGCAAGCTAAAAGAAGAAAAAATAAAAACAACACATAAAACAGTTTAATAAAATATCCATAAGAGAATAAAAATTAACCAACATTAAAAGCCAGGTCAAACAAATGCATTTTGAGTAGTGCCTTAAAAGCATCCAAACTCTGAAATGATCTGAGCTGCAGAGGAAGGTTATTCCAAAGCTTTGGAAAGTGCTCTATCATCTCGTGTCTTAAGGCGAGCATTTGGAATTGACAACAGTGACTGGGAACCTGACCTGGAGGTCAGGAGGGACAACGCGCAACAAATAGGCAACAAACAACAAACATACAGCCAGGACAAAACCAGGGCTGCCAACACTCACGCATTGAGCGTGAGACACACGCATCTGACCCTCTTCACACGCTCTCACGCCACACTTCCAATTTCTCACGCTGAAAAAGCACCACGGTGAGGTTAGTTGGACAGTGGATATTCAACAGACATTACTCCATAGTTCACTAGGGTCACAGATGAGTTTATATCATCGGTTTATATGCCGTGCGCTATGATGTGTGCGTGCGCTGCGCCAGAGAGAGACGGCGGTCAGCTGTGTTCCGAGGACTCACTCATGAAAGCGGTGGTTCGCTTAGGGACCGTCAACAATTTCTAGTCATTTGAGAATGCATACAAAAAGTCAAAAGCTTCCAGCTTCATTGATTAAAATATTAAAAATTCTCAGTTTTGTTTCTAAACTAGACCAACAAGACATAATGTTTTTTGACACATTTCATACAATCTGATCTTTTTTTATTAAGATTTTCATAAAAAATAAGATATTTTCTTCAAAAGCTTCCAGGAAAATTTATCAAAAAAATAGTAAAAACCAATTGTGTTACAAAAGTAGACCAATGCAATGAGACACAACAGTTTTTAACATACTTCATACAATCTGATCTTTTTTGTTAGGATTTTCATTAAAAATATATAATTTTTTCAAAATGATAAAAAAAATACTCAAAACCAATTAGCCTTTTGCCGGCCCCGCCCCCAGAACGGCTATTGTCCAATCACACATCATAGCAACCGTTACTATCTGACAACTCCAAACAAAATGATGAAGCTAAGCCTAATTTACTACTAAGCATTAGCCTCGATAGTAGTCATGTCTCCTTTGTTTCCCCTTCATAACCTCCTCATCGAGCTCAACCAGCAACAGCATGAGTGCTCCCCCCGCCCGCGGCTGGGCGGAGGTCCGCCTCCCAGACTATCCAAGACCCTTTTAGATAAGACACACCGTGCCGGCAAATCAGCGTAATATTACCTCAACCGTGTGTCTTATAAACGCACATTAAGCCTTGGCGCAACAACGGGTGGTGTCATGATCACGCGATGAATTAATGCTGAGCTCCAGCCGGGAACTGTTGAAAATAAAAGTAAACACGGGCATAAAAAGTTACATTTTATAAACAGACTCAGCTGAGATGATAAACTGAAGCGATGCAGAGCGCCAGGAGCTTTTCTCCGTTAGAGCTGCCTGCAGCTCAGATCATCTGACATCTGACAACTCACAGGGACACCGCTCCTCGGATCCACGCGTCCCCGGACACCGGGACCTTCTCCCAAACTCCTTGTTCCCTGCTATGCTTCGCTCAGCGGAGCCGACACTAATGTATCCCTCCACTGCATACTGTAATGCTTTTGCCTCGATCTGGATGATATTGAGGAGGAATTGCTCCAAAAAATGTCGCTGACATGCATCTGTCTACTTCTTTCCATCACGGAAATCTGCGGAGCTGCAGTATTTGATCCACTTATTGTCGGACTTGGTAACAGTAACTAAGGGGGGCGGGGCTCGGCGAAAGGTCAATTCCCAGAGGTGGCAGGTTGGAACTACCAAGCAACAGGATTCCTTTGGAGTGGAAGGAATGGAATTGATTTGGGGTCATTGATCAATTTATTTGGAAGCTATATAAGACAAATTAGTTATTTTATTTTTTATTTTATTTAACCTTTATTTATCCAGATGAGTCGATTGAGAACTCATTCTCATTTACAATGACGATGTGGCCAAGTGGCATCAGCAACAGACACAGTTAGCTTTACACCAAAGAAAAACAAATAAGATAAAAATAAATGCAAGATAAAAATAAGATAAAACAGCTAGACATAAAGACAAAGGACTGTTTTCATATATAATATGTACAAGCCATCAAAAAAGACTTAAAACAATCTTTAAAGGGGTCAGCACCTATAATACCGTGGATATCTACATCCTATTATAGTCTTTTAGACCATTAAACTAAATTGTATTGGAAAAATAAAAAAAAAATGTGATTGTTTAATCCTTTATTGTGAAGGGCATATTTTCTTGCGAGATCACACGCGATATTTCGGCTGTCTCGGACGCGCGCGAGACTGAGGAGCGCGTTCATTGGTGGAAGGAAGCAGGAAGCAGGACAAGGCTTCAGCGTCTCGCTCCAAAACAACAAAAGTTATAACTGAACCCGACCTGGCAGTGACCTACGGGATCTAACCGTGTATTTACGAGCCCGGGCCTCGCCTCGTGTGTAATGGCGTCCTCTTTTGTTGTTGAGTTGGGAGAGAAGCAAGCTCATCCAGGCATCGGCTCTTATGCTGTTGTGAAGCTGGAATACACACACCGATCGGAGTTTTGTCTCCCGTAACACAAATTATAACATGAGTCGTCAACGGTAAGACATAATTTATGCGTTTCACGTTATGAAATGAGCTTTGTTGTGCTTGTTGTGGTTCATATTTGTTTATATTAGGCCGTTGTGTCGACATATAGGCCAGAACTCAAGTTCTCGTGTTGGAGTGCGCATGCTCGTGGGGTGCGTGTGAGCTGGTTTAAGAAGGCAAGATTAAACAAACGTGTCAATGTTAAATATCGGCTTCTCAGCCAGTGAAAAATCATTAGGAAGCCATTATAGACATGTTTTTAAGTGGAAAAGTGAAGATTTCAGGTGCTGACCCCTTTAAGTACTCCGAAGCAGGCTCATTGATCAGAAACTATTGATTGCAATGAATTATTGAAGGTAGATAATGGAACGTAGGTAGTGAGCTTTAGTGATTTTTGCAGTTCATTCCAGTCATTGGGAGCAGCAAACTGGAATGAGGAGCGGCCAAAGGAGGTGCGAACTTTGGGAATAACCATAGAGATTAGGTTACTGGAACGTAAATTGCGCTGGTTGTTAGAAGTGATGAGTAATGTTATTTAAATATTTTTTTAAAAATCTGACTCAATGAAATTTGTTAAAAACTGCTGTGGTCTAGTTAAATAACAACTGACAATTGATTTTGAGTCATTTGATCACAAAACCAGGATACTTTTGAAGCAAAATACAGGAATTATCATAAAATATTAATAATAATTATCTCTTTAAATTAAACATGTTAAAAACTGTGGTGTCTCTTTAATATAGCTTGGTAACAAAACTGTGAGTAATTTGTTAATTTACCTGGAAGCTTTTGAAGAACTTCTGTGCTCGTCATGGATTGTCCATAACAAACACCATGTTCAAGCATAAAGGTGTCCATATGTGCTCTTGGCACCAGGACACCTTAGGCCGCAGGTCGATGATCGATTTTGTTGTCGTTTCATCTGATCTGCGGCCGCATGTCTTGGACACTCGGGTAAAGAGAGGGGCGGAGCTGTCAACTGACCACTACCTGGTGGTGAGTTGGCTTCGATGGTGGGGGAGGATGCCGGTCAGACCTGGCAGACCCAAACGTGTTGTGAGGGTCTGCTGGGAACGTCTGGCAGAGTCTCCCGTCAGAAGGAGCTTCAATTCCCACCTCCGACAGAACTTCGAACACGTCCCGGGGGAGGCGGGGGACATTGAGTCCGAATGGACCATGTTCCGTGACTCCATTGTCGAGGCGGCTGACCGTAGCTGTGGCCGCAGGGTGGCCGGTGCCTGTCGTGGCGGCAATCCCCGAACCCGCTGGTGGACACCGGCGGTTAGGGATGCTGTCAAGCTGAAGAAAGAGTCCTATCAGGTCTTTTTGGCCTGTGGGACTCCGGAGGCAGCTGATAGGTACCGGCAGTCCAAGCGGAATGCGGCTCGGGTGGTCGCAGAGGCAAAAACCCGGGCATGGGAGGAGTTCGGTGAGACCATGGAACAAGACTTCCGTACGGCTTCGAGGAGATTCTGGTCCACCATCCGGCGTCTCAGGAGGGGAAAGCAGTGCACTACCAACACTGTTTACAGTGGGGAGGGTGTGCTGCTGACCTCGACTCGGGACGTTGTGAATCGGTGGGCCGAGTACTTCGAAGACCTCCTCAATCCCACCGGCACGTCTTCCAGGATGGAAGCAGAGTCTGGGGATTTTGGGTTGGGCTCTCCAATCTCTGGAGCTGAGGTCACTGAGGTGGTCAAAAAACTCCTCGGTGGCAAGGCTCCGGGGGTGGATGAGATCCGCCCGGATTTCCTTAAGGCTCTGGATGCTGTGGGGCTGTGTTGGTTGACGCGGCTCTGCAATATCGCGTGGACATCGGGGGCAGTTCCACTGGATTGGCAGACCGGGGTGGTGGTCCCCCTATTTAAAAAGGGGGACCGCAGGGTGTGTTCCAACTACAGGGGGATCACACTCCTGAGCCTCCCTGGTAAGGTCTATTCAGGGGTTCTGGAGAGGAGGGTCCGTCGGATAGTCGAACCTCGGATTCAGGAGGAGCAATGTGGTTTTCGTCCTGGCCGTGGAACACTGGACCAGCTCTATACCCTTGGGGGGGTCCTGGAGGGTGCGTGGGAGTTCGCCCAACCAATCTACATGTGTTTTGTGGATTTGGAGAAGGCGTTCGACCGCGTCCCTCGGGGGGCCCTGTGGGGGGTACTCTGGGAGTATGGGGTACCAGGCCCCTTGATACGGGCTGTTAGGTCCCTGTACGACCAGTGTCAGAGCTTGGTCCGCATTGCCGGCAGTAAGTCGGGCTCGTTTCCGGTGAGAGTTGGACTCCGCCAAGGCTGCCCTTTGTCACCGATTCTGTTCATAACTTTTATGGACAGAATTTCTAGGTGCAGCCAAGGTGGTGAGGGGATCCGTTTTGGTGGCCTAAGGATCAGGTCTCTGCTTTTTGCAGATGATGTGGTCCTGTTGGCTTCGTCAGAACGTGATCTCCGGCTTTCGCTGGAGCAGTTCGCAGCCGGGTGTGAAGCAGCTGGGATGAGAATCAGCTCCTCTAAATCCGAGACCATGGTCTTGAGTCGGAAAAGGGTAGAATGCCTTCTCCAGGTCAGGGACGAGGTCCTGCCCCAAGTGGAGGAGTTTAAGTATCTCGGGGTCTTGTTCACGAGTGAGGGAAGGGTGGAGCGTGAGATCGACAGGCGGATTGGTGCTGCATCTGCAGTGATGGGGGCGTTGTACCGGTCTGTCGTGGTGAAGAGAGAGCTGAGTCGAAAGGCGAAGCTCTCAATTTACCGGTCGATCTACGTTCCTACCCTCACCTATGGTCACGAGCTTTGGGTAGTGACCGAAAGAACGAGATCGCGGATACAAGCGGCCGAAATGAGTTTTCTTCGCAGGGTGGCTGGGCTCTCCCTTAGAGATAGGGTGAGGAGCTCGGTCATCCGGGAGGGGCTCGGAGTAGACCCGCTGCTCCTCCACATCGAGAGGAGCCAGTTGAGGTGGCTCGGGCATCTGATTAGGATGCCTCCTGGACGCCTCCCTGGTGAGGTTTTCCGGGCACGTCCAACCGGGAGGAGACCCAAAGGAAGACCCAGGACACGCTGGAGAGATTATGTCTCTCGGCTGGCCTGGGAACGCCTTGGGATTCCCCCGGAGGAGCTGGCCCAAGTGGCTGGGGAGAGGGAGGTCTGGGCTTCCCTCCTTAGGCTGCTGCCCCCGCGACCCGACTCCGGATAAGCGGGAGAAAATGGATGGATGGATGGCTTTTGACGAAAATACCTTAATTTTCTATAGAAAATTTAATAAAAATAGATCAAATTGCATAATATGTTAGAAATTGGGTTCGAATGAAGGAAACTGGACTTCTTTGGTATCTTGAAGACGTTTCGCTTCTCATAGCGAGCAACATCTGCCTGTGAATACCCCTCCTCCCTACCTTCTGATGAGTCATTAGCATCGTTAGCCTCTATTGTGTGGGAGTCGTGTTGATTAGATGCTGGAGGGTGTGAACTAGACTGAAACTGTTTTGAAATTTGGTTTAAAGCTGCATTGTAGGTGCTGGAAAGTTGCCTCAGGTTTCAACTTTCCAGCACCTACAATGCAGCGCTGAACCTAGTCTTTCTGCCACACAGCCACTCACGCATGTGCAATAACAATGAAAAAAGATGTTAACAAAGATCCTCCTATAGAATATGTTCACGTGTGTGTGTTCACTGCAAGAAAAACTAGATTTCCGGGTATGTAAACACCTGTGATATCCCGCGGATCTTCTCAGTTCCCAGCAATTAAACACAATTCTCAGTCTGTGGTGTTCCCGTTGTTCTTGCCAGGAACTCCAGGAAACGAACCGGGGGGGTCTGTGGCGGAGGGGCGGGGGTGGGGTGTAGGACAATTGACATGTGAATGGCCATAATTACCATTTGAGTGGCACGAAAGAACGTCACACCTTTACAGGAAAAAGCTGCCATTGGCTGGATCTGTGTTACTTAATTTAAATATTTATCTGTAAGCTTGTCGCCATTGGTCATTGTGGCTCATTATTATGAGAGACTGTGTGACTCTCCACCCCTATGCTGCTTAAAATACAGATAAAATTTAAATGTTATTGATGATTGGTCAGTAAAATTCTCCCCATTGGTCACTCTGGCTCATTATTATGCGACCTGTGTAACCCTCCATCCACTTATGCTGCTTATAGTGCAGCGCCCCCGCCCCCAGCCACATTTATAGATTGGCATAAAAAATAAAAACACAATGAAATATGCTTCATTTTAAACCTTTATTTTACATTTGAGGCATCAAACCCTTCTTCAAATGCTTTTTAGCTGAAACTGCATCATAGGTGGTAGGTGGCACTCTTTCAGACACTAATCCACAGCACAGCCGGCGGTGATGTGATGCCGCGTACTTTGGACAGGTATCCAGTCTATTCTGAAGCACCCCGCACAAGTCACTGAGCTCCTGGCTGCGAAATGCGGGACGATGCACAATCCACCCAGAAACACCATCCTGTGTGCCATCCTCCTCGTCGGACATCAGGTCCGCCGTGACACCCGTCCAAAACTCCAGCTCCTCTGGTCTCACAACGCTCATTCTCGCTGCCAGTAGCTGGACACGGAGAAACAAACAAAAGAGATAGTTTGTTTTGGGCACATATCAGATTGACTATCCAATCACGTGAAATCACAAGCACGTGAACTCACCCTCTTTCTTCTTTGTCGGCTCCTGGCCATATTCTTCGAAGAGACGGCTTTCTCGGCAAGATCTGGTTTCTTGTACCTATAATTTCTCCGAACAGTCTCAAAATATGTCTTACAAGAAGCTGGGACAAAGAAAATGCATGTTAAAATTACGCAGATTTTTTTTACATATTGAGATCAAAAATTTACACGTAATTTGAGTTACTTACAAATGAACTCGTCGCTATCCAAACTCTGAAAATCTGGATTTGTTCTCAGAGCTTGGACGAGGACGGAGGTAACAGCTTGATTGTGAGCGGAGCTCAGTCTGCAATGAAAAAGGTGTATGAGTATTTGAACAGTTCGCACCAACCAATTTGAACAAAAAATCTCACCCTTGCTCCGGCTCATAGCGGCTGCGGTTTGTTTCTGCATTATGAAAACGACGGACCGCTTCCTTTAAAAACAATCAGACAAGTCGGTTTAGAGCACAAACACACATTAAACATCTCAGCGACTTTGTGAGCCGTTCTTACCGCAAGCTTTGTGTTGTGGCAACGTCTCTTGCGTTTGGGGGTTTCAGCCACTGAATCGCCGTCCCCGCTGCTCTCTAGGTCTGTCATCCGTTTTTCGAGAGAAACAAGTCTCTCCTCCACAGCATCAAGTTTCTGCTGGAGCTGCTCTGTGGATGAAGTTATCTGGCGAGACAACCCGCTGATGGCGGACAACACTACTTTATTGTCCGCTTGCGCTGGGCTTGCAGGAATGCTCCGTGGACTATCCTGCTGACGGTGAGGAGTAGAGTTTTTGTAAAAATCGAGACGCTGGCGAAACATTTCTTTGGCGTATAGTCCAGTGTTTACAACAAAGTTTTCTGGCCATGCTCCCGCGTCTCCTTTTCAACTTCCGGGACCCGGACTGTCAGCCAATTAGGATCGCACACAAGCATCCTCGTACGTGATTGGACGAACTAGACTTACGCTGTAACGTGATTGGACAACACACTGAACCTAAGGACCCCCGCTATAGTTGCCCAATGTCCGCCTTCTTTAAATGTGGCGTGTGTGAGATTGTGTACAGTAATAAAACTGCCCTGACAGAAGAATATTCTCCGAAGATGAATGTCTCAAAGAAAAGACCACGCCGCATTTGTGGACACTTTCATAATGAACTTTCTCATACACAGTATTTTGAGCATAAAAAACATTACTTCAGTAAAGGAGTTTGGAATAAAGCATCTAAAATAGTTAGGTCAGATGTACAGGATTCGCTACGGACAGCTTCTGTTGACCAAAACACATCTTTGATGTTTTTGGACAATGATGTGTTTGAGGACACTGGAAAAACTGAATGTTTTGCTGGAGAACTTGAAGAAGGGGACGACATTGAGCTACCAAAGGATAATCCGGCTCATGGTAAGTTATCAACTAGATTTTTTTATTATTAATTTTTGAATCACATATTCATCTTCATTTTCACTATTATTCCGAATATAACATGAAGTTGGGCAAAAATTGTGTTTTTATGCAAGTTTCAATCCCCTATGTAATGTGTCTTTTGCATGTCCTTTAGATACAACAGCTGAATACCAGAGCTTTCATCTCCTCCTTGAATCCAGTGATTCAGATTCTGCACCAGAGGAAGAGGCAGAAATCTCCTGCTTTTTGGCAAGTAATTAATTAAACTTGAATGTTTGTTTATTTCATCTCTTGTCCTCAGTGCATGTGATACTGACTCTAAATTTATTTTGTTTTGTGACTAATGCTTTCTGTTTATAGGAGGAGACTGACATGACTGAAGAGGATGAAGAACAGCAGAGTTTGGCAGAGGAGCAGAATGACGACTGTGGACAAGCTCAGGGCCATGGAAGCGATCAGTCTTCAGAAAAATCTGATGACTTGCTGCTAAGACTTCTGGCCATGATTATTTTTTCATGGCAAACAACGTTTAAAGTATCTGACAATGCCGTAACATCACTTCTTCTCTGCATCAAGAAGTTCCTGTGGATAGTAGGGACTGTCTTCCTTACTGACTCTCTCACTGCTTTTGCAAGTAAAATTCCAAAGACATTATTTTCATTGAGAAAATGGACTGGTATTCTTCGTGACAACTTTATTCAGTATGTGGTCTGTCCAAAATGCTCAACTGCTTACCAGCTAAATGAGACATACGAGGTACGACGTGACGGTAGAAAGGAGTGCAAGACTTGTAGTTACATTCCATTCTACAAGCATCCACAGAAAAGATCTGCTCTGAAGAAGAAATGTGGCTCAGCTTTGTTAAGGAAGCTAAAATGTACAAGTGGCAAAGAGTATGTCTACCCATTACGACCTTACTGTTACAATAGTGTTGTACACACTTTTCAGGCACTACTCAAAAGACATGGTTTTGTAGAGAAATGTGAACACTGGCGAAAGCGTAAAGCACCTGAAGATGTTCTTGCTGATGTGTATGATGGACATCAGTATATTAATGGAGAACCTTTTTTGGCAGAACCAAATAATTTTGCATTGATGTTAAATGTAGACTGGTTCCAGCCATTCAAAAATGCACCTTATTCAGTTGGTGCCATCTACTTGGTCATCTTAAATCTGCCACGTGAAGAACGCTTTAAGGAAGAAAATATGATTCTTGTGGGACTGATACCTGGCCCAAAGGAGCCTTCGCTTAATATAAATGTCTTTTTGGACCCCTTGGTTGATGAACTTCAGCAACTTTGGCATGGTGTGATTCTGGAAGACAACTCATTCATAGGCCATCAAGTCTATAGGGCAGCTCTACTTTGTTTGGCCTCAGACATCCCTGCAACTCGTAAATGTGGAGGCTTTGTTGGCCATGGAGCATACAGAGGTATTGTAAACATTCTAAAATCACATTTGAAACGTTTTAATAAATGTGTTTTTTACTTCTTTCCACTGAATATTGAAACAAAATTGTGTGTGTTTAACAATTTATTTGTTGTTTTTTGTACAGGCTGCCATAAATGTTTGAAGACCTTCAGCAAGAAGGAATTTGGTGCAAAAATGGACTACTCTGGCTTTGAAAGGTCTTCATGGGAGCCTCGCACATCTGAGAATCACATACAGGGTTATCAAGACGGGCAAAAACAAAGGCAGAACAAAAGAAACTTGAACATGACTACGGAGCTAGATGGTCAGAACTTTTCCGTTTGAGCTACTATGATGCCATTAGATTTGTAGTGATAGATCCTATGCATAATCTTCTCCTGGGCACCGCAAGACATGTATTCCGACTCTGGACAGAAAACAGAATTCTATCAGCAGAGAGTCTTGTTGAAATTCAAACTAGGATGGAAAAAATTAAAGTACCTTGTGAGGTTGGAAGGATTCCAACACGAATTTCATATTGCTTTACTGGATTCACAGCTGATCAATGGAAAAATTGGACTACTATTTACTCCTTGTTTTGTCTGAAGGGTCTTATTAGTAGCAGGCACTACAGCATGTGGTCTGACTTTGTGCAGGCTTGTATTATCCTCTGCTCCAGAGTCATATCCATACATAGACTGGAAGTTGCAGACAGATACTTACAGACATTTCTGTCAAAATTTGTTAACCTATTTGGCCCATTGCATTGCACACCAAACATGCATTTACATCTTCATTTGAAAGAGTGCATGTTGGACTTTGGGCCTGTTTACTCTTTCTGGTGCTTTTCATTTGAACGTTTTAATGGGTTACTTGGAAAATTCAACAACAACAATAGAACAATTGAAGTTCAGATTATGAGGCAGTTTCTACAAAGTCAGCAGCTTACTCTGCCTTGGGCATCTGAATTTGAAACTGAGTTTGAGAGTATTTTAAGACCACACATGGTTGGCACTTTACAACATGACGAGACAACTGATATGAAGTATTTAAAGCATATGGATTTAGTGTCAGCAGAAAAACTTCTCTTAGAAAACACCTTAGTGTCTCCACTGCCTCCATTTAAGCAAATCATTTTGGATCAGTGTGATATAACTGCAATGTTGGAAATGTATTCTCACATGTACCCTGATAACTGCATCACTGGAATTGACAGTTTTGCCATGACATGCAAAAGAGTAACTTGTGTCAATGTAACTTACTCTATAAATGAGTCAAGAGCTGAGAAGTCTGCACGTCTATGCAAGGTGGTGTTCAAACACCAACAGCTTTGAAGAAGCCTTTGCCCATATTGACCCCCTAGCTGAAGAAAGACCAGGCATTATAAAGCAGTTTTAATGGTTAATATAATTTCAAAAGATACTACATCCAAACATGTTCTCGCAAGGGTCTCTTGGCTCCATTCTCATCCAGACAAAACATTTTTTGGAAAGCCAGTACAAGTTTGGAGTTTGCTTGGAATGGACACTTCACTCCCAGTCTCTTTTTTACCAGTTGAGCGCATTGCTGGTCGATGTGTGATTAACACAGCCAATGTTAACTTGAGCAAGACCGTAGAGAAGGTTACTGTAGTTATACCACTCTGCACACGAGTAGAGATTTAGATTGGGCTACTCTGAGTGAGTTACTTTCATGTTAGGTTTTTCTTTCAGTTGCATTTTTATTGGTAATTGCAAAAACAAAGAATACTGTAAATGGTTAAAGAGAAGATTGTTTAGTTTTTCATTATAATGCTTATTTTTTCATGATTATAATGCTTATTGTTGTGTATTATTGCTGTGCTTATTGTAACTTAAATATAAGAATAAAATTTGAAATCAGAAGCTCAAACAGCAGGGTTGAGAGTCCTTATAATTCTGTTTTTGTGTCTTACTTGGGGTAAGGAACAGGCAGTAGAATGCCTACCATTGCCTTAGAGTTTCATTGAAACCCGAAATTCTGGTTTACAGACCTCACTTTAAAAACATCTGATTTGCATGCATATGGCCCCCACCACTGGCACTCACATAACAAAACCCAATACCAGCAAGGAGCAGGGAGAGGAGGGATGAGGGGAATGCCTGCCATTGTCTTTGAGGTTGAAACACAAATTCCTCATCAATTCCTGGCCATTTCCATGTGATTACCCATAGACTTGTAGATTGATGAGAACAGCCATTTTCCTGAACCTCCACAGCAATTTACATTGCCGTATACTGATGAAAACCCCACTTTTCATGCAGTGGTTTGTGTGGCTACCTATGTGTGCAGATCTAAGCTGCTTATGTGAATCACTATGTGTTTGTGGGTGTCTTGTCACCAAGAGTGTTGTTTTGCTTTTGAATGTTGTGTATGTGGAGAGGGAAGGGCTNTTGGTAAGTGAAATTTTGGCACTGCAAGGCTTTGAAATGTCAGTACAATAAAATATTTTAGCAAGCAAACCTATCCATCTAGCTAATTTTACTTTTTTTCCCCTCAAAGGAACACAGACAACCACAGAATGCTCAGATGTTGGAATCAGTTGGTCTGGAGCAGACCAAAGTGAGTGATAACACTTTAGCCCTACACCTCAGACCTCTAAAAAGCCACTATCATTAGAACATCACACCCCCTGAATCACTCCATCTGATGGCAGCAGAGTGATTTATTTTAGGTTTTATTGGTTTAGTCACTGTTTGGAAAGACAACATTCTGTTGAAATGATTGAATTACATTCTTTTCTGTAAACAACCACCTGATCTGAGCAGCATGTGTACAGAATGTCTGTCTCCCAAGTTCATGGAGTAAAACCAGCTAAGTTTACAAAAACAGCTGCAACATTTAATAAGTTTAACTGTGCTGTTCTTTAATATGCTTATTTTGACTAAAATCATTTGAATAATTGTAGTGGCAGTATTTTATTAACATTTTTTATAAATTGTTAAATCACTGCAGCAAAGTGAACTTATAAGCAAAGTAAATAATGAACCAAAACAACAACAGAAATGTCACTATAAACATTAGTAGAACAGAACCAACTTTCCAAAAGCTGCTTGTAAACAAAATATGTCATTAAAGTTATTGTTTATCATTTCAGCATACGACGATGACATCATGGAACTGGTCTTTGGAAAAGTTTTCCCTGAACCATCTCCGTTTCTAGATGAGGTAGAAAAGATAAACACCCCACCAACCCTCTCATCTCAGTATTCAGACAACGGAGGTCTCTGCCTACGTCTCCTGCTTTAACCCAGGACCGGTTTCAGGCCCTCATCATTAGGAAACTCCTGCCATATCCTTGAGGACAACACAGGATGACAGGAACTCTGAGACCTACATACCACCACCACCAGGACACAAATCACCTGTGTGCACAACGCCTGGAACAACTAAAACCAAAAGGGGAGACATTAAGTGTCCAAAGCCTATTATTCAAATATTTTTGTTCATTCTTTCTATTTATTATATTTTTTATTTGTTTGCTGTGACATTACTGCTTTGTAAATTAATATAAACAAACAATAAAAACATTCACTGATTGTACAATTCTTCTTAGTTGTACTGGTCCAAACTGGGTCTTGTAAACATTTATTCTGTAGTTGAACACAGGACAGCCTCAAATCCAAGATGATCCAGCATGCATTTCATTTGGCTTCATGTTTCCTCCATTCTGGCTTTAACCTCATGGTATTTATTTAGAATGCAGGTAAGATTTAACTAGATTTGTTAGCAAAGCAGGCCGATCTTGGGGATTTCTCTACAGTATTGATTTCAACCTCTGGACATGTTAGAGCAGTTATCACAGTTACACCTAAATACATTTAATAAAGATGCAGCACAAGAAATAAATAAAAACCTGTAAAGATGTAAGCATTAGGACTTTGGTGATTACATATTAAAACATGGGGAGAAATGTACTTTATTCTATTTATCTTCAAAAAAGTAAAGAATTTGGCTTTTTTATGGAATCTCAAACCTATAATTAAATCGAAATGCAAGCTTTTCATCCATTTTCAGCCATTAAGACACCAAAATAAAATACCAAATATACATATATATATATATATATATATATATATATATATATATATATATATATATGTGTGTGTGTGTGTGTGTGTGTGTGTGTGTGTAGCAGATATGGTAGGTGTTCAATGATATTTTCCAATGTGCTGGTATTGATGGTTCATATAATTACAGTTGTGATGCCTCAAAAGGAATTTGTCCTTTATCTTTTATGTTTCATTTAAAATAATTTATTTATATGTATTTAAGTTACAAAGAACAGTGAATGGGTTTAAAATGTTAAATGGGACTATTTTATTTTGAAGGTGAACTTACTAATAACCTCACTTCCTGCTGGGTTTCCTGTATTGGGTCATTTCCTGTTAACTTGCTCTTCCTGGTTGCTCTAAGGCCGGGGGCGGGAACATGCGGCTCTGGAGCCGCATGCGGTTTTTTTAGCGACCCCTAGTGGCTCCCTGGAGCTTCTTCACAAATGTATGAAAATGGATGGGGGATATATTTTTTGTTTTAATATGGTTTCTGTAGGAGGACAAACATTCTTAACGTTTTCCAATGCTGTAAAAAGGTGCATAATAAATATTAAATTTTAACATTTCTGTCAACGAAAATTTGCGTCATAGCCTGCGACACACGTTTCAGCACGGTGCCCATAGATATATGGCGGCGCCGTGCCAGGCAGATGGACGTAAACAAACCAGTGGGTGTGTCAGGAGGACCGTGGATCCCAAAGGGAAAAAGAGAAAGATAGCTGATGAGAACAGAGGATTCAAGGAAGAATGGACCCAATTATTTGCTTTCATTGTCGACGCGGAAGGATTACCTTGAAAAACTTCAACTTTTCAACGCTGTTGCTCGGACAAGGACCAATCAGCGGAGGTTTCACTGACTGACCAATGAGGGGACAGGATGCTTCTCAGTACATCTCCGGGTAAACATGGAGGAAAAGTTAATATTTGCCGTGTCTGATGTCCCAGAGCTTTACAAGATTTCCCTTAACTCCAGTAAAACCTTGTGAGACTTCATATCTACCGCTTTTTCAACTCTGAACCGCTTTAATAACCCAAAATTCCCTACAATCTGATGGCCAATCAAAACAATGGAAGACTCGCTATTCACCCTGGAACAGAGGCGTCGCTGGCTTTTGCCGCTGCCGCATGTCGCCTCCCGTGTGTCAGGTTATTAAAGTAGATTTAAGAAGTGGATTACATCTCCAAACTCCACTACTGCTGCAGGTTTTGTTGCAACCTGAGAGATAAAAGCAGGGAAAACCGTTCATGGATGGTGATTACATGAAGGATTCATTCAGCAAAATATCAAAGCACCTATTTCAGACTTCAGAAACAAAACCGAGATAATCCAGGAAATTAAAGACATTCCTCTCTCCACAAAGACAAGGACCATTAAAACAACAGGCGACGTCACCAATCAGCAAATCAAAGACATTAATTCAGCTCCAGCGTACTCAACTACCTGTGATGAGTCGTGTGATGTGATCGATATCAAGCAGCGCTGTTATGCAGGTATGTGAGCTGTGATGGGCTCAATAAGAAATGATCAAATTAATCCCACTGATTAATATTGTAATGGAAGTTAAACGTAAAGCACCAAATATCTACAGCAGAGTCACGTGGTGCGTTGTTCTCTCCAGGATGCTGCAGGAAATAAACATTTAATCATGAATGCTCAGTAAGTATTTGTAGTCATTTTGATAACAGGCTAATATAGTTAATATACACTTACAACCTGTGTTGCCTTCATATAAGGCTTATATAAGGCTTTTCATTTTTTGCGGCTCCAGAGAGATTTTTTTTTTTGTTTTTTTGGTCCAATATGGCTCTTTGAACATTTTGGGTTGCCGACCCCTGCTCTAAGGAAAGTGACATGTGGTCTGCCTCTGAGGCTTATCCACAGCCATCCACTTGGAAACATTGTTCAGGCAACGCCGTAAGTGTACATATTTCATGTTGAAGGTGTTAAAAAGCATAAATAGCGGTAGTTGTTAAAAAAATTTTATTTGCAGTTCAGAAGGATTGATTTCTACAAGTTAAAAGAGGTGTTTGTTTGATGGTCATTTTCGTTGCTTAAGTTAATACAAATATGTAAAGTCATATTTTGAGTTTGTAAGGCAATATTTATGTACAAATGATCATTCTATTCTGTATTTCTTTTCATTTATTCTATTCTGTATTCCTTTTCAATTACAGTTTTCACCGCTTGTCAAATGAAGGTTCTGAGAGTAAAAGGTCAACCCTACTCTGACTCCTGTATTATTTGACAAAGGTTTAGCTTGGTGTTTAATCAGAGTTGCTACCCTCTGCAACAGAACACTACAACAGTGATAACACACCAAATTAATGCATTACATTAATTTGGAGCCGTTGTGTGTGTGGGGGGGGGGGTCGCGTGTTGGAGGGCAGGATGTTGAGAAACTCTCCCCTCATGTTTTAACAATGCAAATATAACGTTTCTACTACTCTAAATAGTAATTTATCTATCAACTACAAAAATGTCCGACTGGGGTGGAGTCTAAGGTCTTGCTCAGTGGAGGGGGCGGGGTTTGCAGAGCTTCATTCAGATTTAAAGAGACAGTACCAAAACGGGCCATTTTTGGAGAGGGTGCTCGCTGCAGAACCACAAAGGTGGAGCTGCACCAGAAGGTGGAGCTGCACCAGAGTCAGCCCTGCCCATTCACGCAAACTCAGCCCTGACTGCTGCTGAGCACTGTCTCAATTCACTCGCCCCATGGCCTCTTTTACTTTTTGTTTTCAGGATAAAACATAACCTCAAAATGTATTAAATATCTCAAGATGTTATTTCCCTCAACTGACTTGTGTCTTGTTTCATTGAAAGATATGAATGAATGACTAGTTTACTTCAAACAAATGTTTTTATATAAAAAAGAGATAAAAACAAAAGGGTTTCAACGTGTTTCTTCTTTGTGCCGCCAATTTGCCGCAACGTCGAGGCGGCATCTGGGAGCCTAAGGTCGTTTATAAGAGCTCAGACCGTGGCGGTAATGTTGCGCAATCATGTCAGTTTTATAAAAGATTACGCGATGGTGGCAAAAAGGAGGTATGGGGGCGGTCTCTACGCTGTCGCGGACTTCCATGTATTTTGGACATAACTCCCCAGTCAGCTACAGGTGTGTGTGCTCCACAGTCCCTGTGAGCTGTCAGACGATCTGAGCTGCAGATCTAACAGAGAGAAGCTTCCGGAGCTCCGCATCGCTCCAGTTTATCATCTCAGCTGATTCTGTTTACAAAACCAAAACTTATGGTCGCGTTTACTTTCATTTTCAACATAGTTCCCGGCCGGAGTTCGGCATTAATTCATCGCGTGGTCATGACACCTCCCTCTGTTGCGCCAAGGCTTAATGTGCGTTTATAAGACACACGGTTGAGGTAATATTATGCTGATTTGATGGCACGGTGTTATAAAGGGTCTTGGATAGTCTGGGAGGCGGACCTCCACCCAGCCGCGGGCGGGGAGCGGGGGCTGTTGCTGTGAGCTCGATGCGGAGGTTCTGAAGGGGACACGACTACTATAGTAACGGTTGCTATGATGTGTGATTGGACAGTGCCGTTTTGGGTGCGGGGCCGGCGAAAACCAACTAGGAGCAGGAATGGGCGGGGTTGACCCTGGTGCAGCTCCACCTTCTGGTGCAGCTCCGCCTTTGTGGTTCTGCAGCGAGCACTACTTGCATTTTTGAGACTCTGCTCAGAACAGAGGTAGAGAAGGTGTCTGACAGAAACAATAATGAGGAATTCAGACCTAAGAACTGCAGTTCCACTGTATATGGATCACAACTGAATGATTTAGATGCAAAAAGGAAGAATTTAAAAGCATGATATGTCTACTTTAATATTCATCCATTCACCTAGCCTAGTGAACTAGACCAAATTCTTGCTTTGCAGAGTTTAGTCTAGGCACGCTTCATTGGAACCCTCGCAGTCTGCTCCACTGCTGTGGCTGTCCAATCACAGCTCGCTATAGGTTTGGTTGGGCCAATCACAGCGCTCTATTATGTGGGCCAATCACAGAGCGGGAGTAGCCGATGACGTCAGAGCTGCGGCCGCGAACCCAAGCAATATGGCGGCGGCGCAGGAACCACGTTGGTTTGAAACGGCTTTGTCATCAACATTGGATTATTTAGACTCCAACGTGCGTAAGTCTGTCTGATATACTTAGTGGCTTCTTATTTTTATCAAACAAAGTAGTGCAATGTCCCAGTACACCTGATATTCACGTGTTTTTATACAAAAACGACAGAAATCATTGACGTTAGACGCCATTACAGCCTCCCGCTTTTCCGTCGCTGTGATTACGTCACGTTGTTCATTACTCTGATTGGTCCTAGCGCTATCTAATTGTGTGGTGACATTTTGAAAGACAACCCTAGATCCCGCCTCACGACTGGGAGCCGTCAATGATTCGTGGCCAGACTATATATTCACATATAGAGGATGGCTTGCCAGGCTACCATTCACCCATATATTACACAAACTGCACACGCACTTAAAGGGAATAGGCTAATCTAATCTATAGAAACCACTTTCTACCAACACCCAATAAGCTGTAAAAAAACATGATGCCGTAAAAGAAACGCTGCACATAATGAGAAAAACACACAGTAACCACAATGATAGATATCCACAGAAGCAGGCGTTTAAATGAAAGCCCAGACTCACAATAATAGCAGTACCACTCTTAGTTCAAAGCTTATGGAGCGGCGCTAGCTGCAAACACAGCAGCATGCTAATTTCCTGAAGCCAAAAGCGTAAAATCAGGCTTACCTGCAGGTTATATGGTCATAAATCCGTTGTATAGGAAAAAATAAATCCAATCGGTTCGTGAAATACTATATCCCAACGTAAAAGCTGAGCTGATCAGACTTTTTTCTGGCATTGTTTTACCCGCAAAAGTGTTTTTTTTTATTGAATACTTATAACATTACAACAATTGGGGCAACAATGCAACCAATTTCCTAACGTGTTGAATCAGCTCCCAAAAGAAAACTTCATAGACTCAACCAGAACAGAACTCAAAGCACAATCAACACGCACACACACACACACACACAAAAAAACACATGAAAGAACATGAGGGTAAATTTAAAGGTTCAGTGATTCAAGCAGGTCAAATAGCCTGTGGGCATTCTTCATTTTCAACCAATACAGACTTTTTAAAAATAATTTCAAGTCATTTTTCCATCCATTTATATTAGGAGCAACTTTAAGAAATTTACATCTGTGAATAAAATGTTTCGCAAGTGAGAGCAGCACATTAACTAAAAAATCTTGGTTTTTGTCTTTCAAGAAGACTCCAACTTTAATTGTCGACCAACTTAATAAATTGGAAACTATTTGTTTAGATAACCAATCATGAACCGCAATCCAAAAATCCTTGACAATATTACATGTGAAGAAAAGATGCTTCACGTCCTCAATATTGTAGTGCCTGTATTGTTGTGCTCTTGTAATTTGTTACCGGAACTTTGTAAGCAGGGTTTTGGTTCCTGGGTTTTTGTTGCTGTGGGGGAGTTTTTTTTGGGGATGCTCGCTGACTCTGGTGTGGACTTGAACGCTCTGCACCGGCGTTAGAGCATTTAGACCAGCATTTGCCCTGTTTTGTTGGCTTTCTACATTAAAAGGAAGAATAACTTACTTGGAGTGTTTTTTTACATCCAGTTGAACTATAACTCGTCCGTGGCCCATGCCAACAACTGGTGTCAGAAGTGGTGCTTTCCCGACCAGCTTCGCCGGGCGGAGGAACTGCGGGGCTGCATCGGATTGATCTCCTCAGTGGCAGTACGGTGGATGACCAAAACGACGGACTAAACTGTCGAGAAAGGTTACCACAATTGATGTTGGAGCCTGCTGGTTAACAATAACCGAGTAACCTGTGTGCGCACCTCTACGGCTGAAGGCAAGTAGGAGAGAAGCCGAAGTCCGAAGCGGCGCACGTATCTGCACTGCAAAAACTGACGGTTAAGATAAGTTGCAACTTCGCTGTGAAAACGTACTGGATAATTTCAAGATCTCAAATGAAGGTACACAGGGACTATGTGCAAATGTTCTACCTAAAATAAAGTGCATACTTTACAAATGCAACTTATATGCACTGTAAAAACCAACGGTTGAGATAAGTAGTGATTTTACAGCAAACATCAGAACTGGATGTGCCAAGGCCTTAAACATTGACCAGTGACAAAATAAATCAATGAATCATTTTTGAATTAAATAAAAAAAAATATATATATATACATCGTGGCAAATGTTGGGTGCTACAGCAGCACCATCTGACCAACCCCCACCATGGCTGCAAATTCTACTTGAGCACCAGTCAAAGCAGTTCAAGCAGCTCCTAACACCAGTACTGCAGCATGTAGCAGCAGAGCAAAGAGATTCATCTCGGGCAACCCCTCCTGTGACAGGCGGTCAAATACCAAATATTGGAGCTGTCCCTCCTCCTTTGGTGTTGCAAGACACCCCAGAGCTATCCAGTATTCAGGCAAACACACCATTTACTGCAGAACTGGAGGTGATTCGACAAAGGTCACTTAATGCTGGACCTTCTAACGCTCCACCCATTCAGGATTCCGCTTTCAGGCGCAGAGGGGGAGACATGTCTCAATGCTCATCTGTGGCACATTCAGTTTCACATGGCACCTATGGCCAGGCCGATAGTCGACATGAGTTGGCAAGACAGCCTGTGCATGAAGCCCTCAAGGTTAAACTGGCAACATATGATGGCAGGGAGGACTGGGACTCATTTCTACTTCCTTTTGAATGGCAGGCTCGTAAGTGTGGATGGACTGGTGCAGATAGAGTAGATAAACTTCACGAATGTCTCCGTGGAGTTGCAATACGCTATGTCTGCTCCTTACCTGAACACATCCGTGAAGACTACACTCTTCTCAAAGAGCAGCTTACTCAAAGATTCAGCATAAAAAACCCTCCCACAACTGTTCGTAGGAAGTTGGGAGAGTTGCGTCAGTGCAAAGAATCACCCGCAGAGTTTGCAGAGGAAGTGCGACGCCTGGTGAGCTTGGCATACCCAGGAACGGATTTGGTGCTGTAAGGTTTGGTTGGCTACTTATGTCTTCCTGAAAGGCCTAAAGAACCAAAAGGTAGCCTATGAAGTAATGAATTGTGACCCTCCATCTTTAGCTGAGGCACAGAAGCTTGCTGAAGCTCACGAGCACAATTTTAAAGCAACCCTGGGTCGTGAGGCCGAGATAAGGACAGGTAGGGCCCGGCGTATTTCCTGGGCTGATGAGGGTGAAAACGTTCTTGATGACCTTAGCCCCAGTTCCAGACGCCTTCATAGCCCAAAGTATGTAACGGAGGACCAGTTTAAGATGCTTCTGGACAAGGTGGAGCAACTGAGTTTGAAGCTAGACCGCTTTCAGGCCACAACAAAGGAATGCGGGGTGGCATCATCAATCTATAATAGTAGAAAACAAGACCAAGAAGGTGACAGGATAGTAGCACGCCAGCTACCTACTCAAAATTCCAGAGCCCGATCGCGTAGCCCGACCCAAACAACTAAGCCAGTCTGTTTTCGTTGTGGTGAAGCAGGGCATATGATGAGAGAGTGTTCATGATCACCCAGTCCGATTCGACGCAGAGCCATTCCCAGAGAGCCTGCTTCTGAACCTCTTCAGAGTGTTGAAAGTAGAGGGGATCAACACCCCACTCCTAAGATGGGACGTACAACTAAAAAGGGTCCTAGCTTGCAAATTGACATGACTGTGAATGGTCTACCTGTTAAAGCAATTCAATTCAATTCAGTTTATTTATATAGCGCCAAATCACGACAAGAGTCGTCTCAAGGCTCTTCACAAAGTAAACATTCCAATACAGTTCAGTTCATTAAGCCAATCAGTAAAAAAGTTTCCTATATAAGGGACCCAGCAGATTGCATCAAGACACTGACTGTGTGTTGATGCAATCCTCATACTAAGCAAGCATGTAGCGACAGTGGGAAGGAAAACTCCCTTTTAACAGGAAGAAACCTCCAGAGGATCCTGGCTCAGTATGAGCAGCCATCCGCTACGACTCACTGGGGATTGAGAAGACAGAGCAGGCACACGCACACCCCACACACACACACACACACACACACCATATAGATAAAGTAGTGTTTCTATGGCTACACTGTGATTTCTTAGTAGAAGTTCTATTTAGTAAGAGAAACTTTATTGTCTTTATCTGAGTGAATCTATAATTAATTCAATAGGTGAACTAATAGTAGCACATTCTATGTTAAAGAAAGTGAGATGTAATATCAGGAGAGGGAGAATGTTCAGTGGTTGGCAGCAGTGTGCCAGCCGATGGCCCCCTCCATGAGGCCACCACAGCTCAGCAGAACGCCAGTGTAGCTTCTTCTGGGGAGAAAAACACTTAGAGAGAAAATAAAGTTAACAGCTGAAATAACAGGAAATAATGCAATTAGAGAGTGGTGGTAGAAGAGAGAAGCAGAGTGTGGAAAGTGGTCAGTATGTCCTCCAGCAGTCTAAGCCTATAGCAGCATAACTACAGAGATAACTCAGGATAACCTAGCCTTTCAGATGGAGGCATGTGGGAGGCAGGGCCAGGGAGAAAAGTCTTTAACGACTGTAGTCCCCTCTGTACACTCCACCTCCCTCTGCTCCCCACTCGTCTAAACCTGGGCTAACATCAGAATTTAACCATAAGCCCTATAAAATAGAATTGTTTTGAGCCTAGTCTTAAAAGTAGACAAGGTGTCTGCCTCACGGACTAAAGCTGGGAGCTGGTTCCACAGGAGAGGAGCCTGATAGCTAAAAGATCTGCCTCCCATCCTACTTTTAGATATTCTAGGAACCACCAGTAAACCTGCAGTCTGAGAGCGAAGCGCTCGGTTAGGAACATATGGAACAATCAGATCACTGATGTACGATGGAGCTTGATTATTAAGAGCTTTATATGTGAGAAGGAGGATCTTAAAATCTATTCTGAATTTAACAGGCAGCCAATGTAGGGAAGCTAAAACAGGAGAGATGTTGTCTCTCTTTTTAATTCTCATCAGAACTCTAGCTGCAGCATTTTGGACCAGCTGAAGACTTTTGACTACATTCTGTGGACCTCCTGATAGTAATGAATTACTGCAGTAATCCAACCTTAAGGTAATAAATGCATGAACCAGTTTTTCAGCATCACTCCTGGAAAGGATGCTTCTAATCTTAGCAGTCACGTTTCTTCTTGTATCAGAGCATTTAATGGTCAATAGTTAAATCTCAGGGTTATTTGTCTCTGCAAATTTATATTTATTCTATGTAGTTTAGGCTGCTCCAAGGTTGAGCAGCTGTTTTATTCAGGCCTGTTTGTTATTTTGCCTCAACGTCTTGGTACAGAGCAGTTAAACATTGGCTGGTGCCAAGGACGTCGTCCAGACTTACTGCGGTTCCCCCCCTACCGTGGTAATAACTTTATTAGAAATTTATACAAATGGATTATTTTCTTGTAGACAAAATTGGTGCAGAAAGATTCTTGTTTTGGGATATCGGTCTCTGAATCTAAAATGCTTAAGTTGATGAATTTCTCTGTTTGCGCACCTTTGAACTATGGCAGAATCGCAGCATGGGAACGCCCCGTGGCAAGCAGCTGACGCACGCTTCGAAATTGTTGGGGCTGCTGGAAGCGGTCCAGCTCCCAAAACACCTGGCCTTGTGCAAATGTCAGGCTCACCAGACTGCTGACTCATATGTCTCCAGGTGAAACTCTTTTGCTGACCGGAGTGCAAAGCTTGCAGCTCAAGGGCTCCCTCTGCCGGAGACTTCATTTTACTGCTCTGACACCCTGACACATGAGATCCTGCTTGACGGTTGATAGTTGATAAACACGTCTTTCCACACTGTAAACTTTTCTTCTTTTGCTAAAGACTATTATCGGAAATGTTTGATTTGTATGAGAATACCCATTTCACACCATACACATGGATTATCCAAATGGCCAGAAATTTACCCTACAAAGAAATGTGACGCTTTAACAGTGGCGAAGGTGTGGTGCAATCATTTTTTTCCTACTTATGGAATTCTTTCTGTTATCAGGTCAGACAATGGTCAAACAATGGAACACATTTTTGTTAATGAGGTGATGACTAGATGCTCTGAAACTCAGGGAATTGTGGTTTTCTGAGGAAACAAGTCATAATATACAATGATCTCGCAGAGCCCTCTTGTGCTTTTTCGCTCACACAGGTCATGAAACCAGGAAATTGGGTCCTGATCAAAGTGCTTAAACGAGACAACTGGATTTCTCCGCGTTGGGACGGTCCGTCTCGGGTCCTGCTCCCACCACAGCCGTGGAAGTTGCTGAGAGGCCATCTTGGATCCACCTTTTCTCATTGTCAACTAATCAAAGTCACCTAACCGCCACTAGGGCGGCAACGAAGTCCAGGCTTCACAGGTCACGAGCGTCTCAAACCTGGTGAAGATGGACGTCTGCTACAGGCATACAGGATGCCTTACCATGGTGATGACGGTGGCTTACATGACAGTGATCTGCCTCTCAGCACCTGACGGATGGTTTGGAACAGCAGCAGCTGCCTGGGGCTCTGGAGATGGAACGGAGTTGGATCTGCAACACACTGGTGGGACGGGGCTCCACCCTGCCCACAGACCTACGTGATGGACCGTCACCTGCACTCGCGGACCCATCTGGACGTCACGGGGCAAGATGGAAGAGGGACTCCAGATCGGGTTGGAACCCACGCACCCAATCTGCACCCTGGTTTCACGGTTCATGGGACAGAGGGACTTCGTCTGAACACACCACTGCTGGGAGGGAACTCCTGGTTTGCATCGGTCACTGCCATTGTCCGAGCAGCTCAAGTCAACGCGTCGTGCTACGTCTGCTCGCTGATACCACACTCCCTCAAGAGTCTTCGCTACTGAGGCCTGCA
>SSNS01000795.1:33609-88570 GCA_006937985.1 Aphyosemion australe
GCGTTAAGTTCAGTTGATGTTTTTTGTATTCTGTATGGCTTGGCTCATCCACGACGCTCCGCTGACCCAAATGATCATTGGTTACGCATAGACACCTTTGCCCTGGCACAGTGTTCATCATGGCATGATAATTGATCTGAATCAATAGTACTGATGTTTTTGCAGACCCTGCAGGTTCACTCACACCACATTGATCGACCGCTCATTCAGCTAGAGACCTTGACTGCACTCACTTCCCAAGGGTTGTCGGTTCTTCCACCTTTCCTGGCAGCAACCAGGAACATGTTAATGCAACAACAACTTGCACTTGACCGTCTGTTGGCCTCGGAAGGGGGCCTTTTTAGGTCACGCTCTTGGTTTCAGATGTTGCGCCTTTTTACCTGACACTGCCGGCAACATCACCGCCACCCTTGCACGCATGAACGAGCTCTTATCTCAAATGAAAGCTGATGAGCTCAGTGTTCCGAGAGGATTCGCCTTCTGGGAATGGATGAATTCTGGTTCCTGGTACACATTATTACAATAATTATTACAATTTATTGCTACGATATTTGATTCCTGTCATTATTTTTCTTGTTTTTCTTGCTATGTTTTCATTCTGCATTGTACCATGTATCGTGTTTTTGTGTCACCTATATGATTGTTTCACTTGTTCACTATTCTGCTGTTTTGACTCACACACCTGCCGCTCCTAATGAGTTAGATATATCTGATTTTGACTGGAATGATGCTTGGGATGAAGTTCTTAGTGTTGTGGTATTGATCACTGACTACAGCACAGCTGCAGCATCACATTCTGTGGTTTCCCATCATGTGATTGCTTCTACTGATTTCGCATTCGGTACCGAGGTTTGTTATTTTGATTATACTGTTAACGCTTATTTTACATGACTTGCTTAGCGCAGAAATTTCATGCATGTTATGTATGAATACCATACAACAGGAGGGATTATGTTATAGAATTTCTAAGTCCTGTACTGCTTCTCTATTTCCTCTGCACCTCATCTCTGAATCTCACACACACACACACACACACACACACACACACACACACACACACACACACACACACACACACACTCACACACATCATGTAAACACACCCACTGCCTTATCTCATACTTTAAATAAATTCTGTTGGCAGCCGCTCGAGGCAGACTACACTCTGTCCTGAGTTGGTCCGTCACCCTTTGCAAACGGTTACATGTGTGGTTCATTGTCTCTCTTTTATCTCCTCAGTTCAGGGTAGGTTGATTGAGAAAATCCCTAACAGTAGGCCATTATTAAATCGCCATTTAGGTATAGCAGGTCTATTTCCTATTGTTAATTGCAACAGTACTGGACTATGGTCAGATAAAACTATCGCTTTATAATCACAACTTTGAGTATGTGTGAAAAAGCTATAATCTATTAAGAAAAAGTCTATTCTAGAATAGGTATGATGAACTGAGGAGAAATATGAAAATTGCTTATCGTTGGGAGAAAGAGCCCTGAAGGGGTCTATTAGTTTATATTTTTCCATGAATTTCTGAATGGTTTTAGCAGATTTTGATTTGGATACTGACCTTTGTGATGACCTGTCCAGACCAGGGTCCAAAACAAAATTAAAATCTCTGCCAATTATCAATTTGTGAGAATCCATATTAGATAAAGAAGATATAAATGACTTGATAAAGTCAACATCATCAACATTAGGGGCGTAAATATTTGCTAGTATGACCGGATTATTATATAGTTTTCCTATCACTATAATATAGCGTCCTCGAGGATCAGGTGAAACTTTTGATGCTATAAAGGGGATCCCTTTTTTAATAATAATAGCTGCACCTCTACTTTTTGCTGTGAAATTGGAATGATACACCTGCTCAATCCATTTGCTACGTAATCTCTGATGATCCTGATTTCTCAAATGTGTTGTCCGTTCCTAGCTTTTTGAGGTGTGTTAGAATATTGCCTCGCTTAACAGCTCCATTGAGCCCTTTACAATTCCATGAAACAAAATTCACTGGACTTTGATACTTATCCATGATCTTTACTAAACATGTGTATAAATATTTGCAACCCTTTTAGCTGTTTTGAAAGATGCCCCCCAAGGAGATAGAAATCAACAAAAATGCAGGTGATAACCCAAACCAAGCAAAACATAAAAACCCCAAAACAATACCCCCACTTAAACCAGTCCCTGTTCCCTCTCTGCTCCTCTCCAAACAAAAAAAATCCAACAGAACATGGATTGAGAGGGGACTCATCACAAGAACTATTTTGAAGTCTCAACTCAGAGAGGCGTGTAAGCATTTGACTTGCCGCTAAGCTCCTAAAAGGTTATATCAAGCTTCCATCCATCCATTTTCTCCCACTTATCCGGAGTCGGGTCGCGGGGGCAGCAGCCTAAGGAGGGAAGCCCAGACCTCCCTCTCCCCAGCCACTTGGGCCAGCTCCTCCGGGGGAATCCCAAGGCGTTCCCAGGCCAGCCGAGAGACATAATCTCTCCAGCATGTCCTGGGTTTTCCTTTGGGTCTCCTCCCGGTTGGACGTGCCCGGAAAACCTCACCAGGGAGGCGTCCAGGAGGCATCCTAATCAGATGCCCGAGCCACCTCAACTGGCTCCTCTCGATGTGGAGGAGCAGTGGGTCTACTCCGAGCCCCTCCCGGATGGCCGAGCTTCTCACCCTATCTCTAAGGGAGAGTCCAGCCACCCTGCGAAGAAAACTCATTTCGGCCGCTTGTATCCGCGATCTCGTTCTTTCTTTTATATCAAGCTTGTCCAGATTAATTATAGTTAGGTAAACTCACGTACGATATCTCTCCTGATCAGCTGTGCCATTACCCTTTATTCCGTTCCATCCTCCGTTGCAATTAGCTTATTGGTCAGGGTGAATTTCTCCGCGGCCTCTGGGCTGGTAAATGTGTACCTGGAGCCATTTGCCGTGATCACCAGTTTGGCTGGATAGTATAGGCTGTATGGGATGCCTGCGTTGCAGAGCTTCTGCTTCAGCTGATTGAAGGCTGCTCGTTTCCGTCCAACCTCAGGACTCATGTCAGGGAAGATATGGACTGGATACCCTCCAAAGTGTAGGTTGCCTTTAATATGAGACAGCCTCAGGATCTTCTCCTTGTCTGTAAAGTAATGTAGTCAGATAATAATAGCCCTCGGACATTCCCCATTGCGAGGCTTGGGAATAAGGCTTCTGTGAGCTCAATCAATAACAACAGGGGAGCTAAAGTTGTCTTCTCCGAGGACCTCCATCAGCAATTTGGCAGCAAAATCTGTGTTTGCTTCAGTGCCCTCTGCCACACCAATTATTCTGATGTTCTGTCTGCGACTTCTATCTTCTAGGTCTGCACATTTTTCTTGTAATTTCTTGTGGTCTGCCATTAGAGACGTGTGGGACTTTTCCAGTGTTATCAGTCTGTCCGTCGCATCATTCAGGGACTTCTCCATCTCTTTCCGTGTGCTTGCCGCCTCAGCCTGCGTAGTGAACAGCCGTTCGACCTTTCCCATGAGTTCGTCTCGGGTGGCTTTGATGTCTGCTTTAGCTTCTTCACGTAGCGCAGATATGTCACCGCTGATTCCCTTGTGCATATTAGCAAGTTGGGTTTTAATGCCGTCCAGGCTATCCACATACGATTTCAATCCTGCACGTATTTCTGCACGCAGCGTTCCTACAGATATAGGCGTTCCGTCTTCCGACTCCACATTAGCATTAGCTTTACCTTTCGCTTTGGCCGTATCCCGATCATCGCCGGGAGTGGATGAATCAATGTTTATAGTCTTTTGTGTGTATCTCTTGCCTTTCTTATTATCCATTTTGGTGTGGCTTCAGCTGCTCAAGAGCAAAATGGTCTGGAAACTGCAGTATTTTAAGCTAATACACGGAGCTGAACGCAGAAACTACCTCACTCCATGCGGCCGAAAGCGGAAGTCAGGATTAACATGTAATTATAACAATTTAGAAACATTTATGTAATATGAACAAGATTATTTGAGTTGAATTAAAATCTAGGTTTACAGTGAATACTGAGTATCAAGCAGAGAGGAATTGGGTTTCATTTTTACAGTTTTATGTATGACCCGACTGCGATTTGAACCCACAATCTCCCAGTATCAGGGCAAACACTCATACCACTGAGCTGGTAAGTAGGGACAGGAGTGGTGGCAAGGACAAGAGAAATCCAGGTAAGTCTGCTGAGCCAGTCATGGAGAAGAAAACATCCAGAAGTCGACGGGAATGAGGAGTAAGCAGAATGGAAGAAAACCAGGAATAGATTATCCGACAGGACCTGATAAAATTCACCCAGTCATTCAAAGTCTGGAAATATTCATTACAAAAACAGGAACCTGAGGCCAGGCATCTGGGTTACTATTCAAGTTACCAATCTGGTAAAAAGGGACTTGCTCCAGCTCCTTTTATCCTCTCATCTGATGGCTTATGAGTGGCAGGTATGTGTGAATGTACACCAGTGGCTCCAGCCGGCTTAGGGGTTCACAGCAAACATCTCCCCAGCGCCCTTCAGCATCATATCTAGAGGCAGGATGGAAAAGAACCACACCAACACAAAGTTAAAATCCCCTTAGTCATCATCACACACTGGTGAAATTACACCTCCGCATTTGATCCATCCCTGTGGGGAGCAGTGAGATGCAGCTGTGGCCGCGCTCGGGAACTATTTGGTGGTTTAACCCATAGATGTCATATATATTGCTAGATGTCTTAACTGGGAGTCGACAGCATCCCTACACGGCGGCCATCTTACCTCGGACAGCTTACGTTTAGTTCTCAATGGTAGCAGATGGAAGGTGAGTGAACAGCTTAAACAAAAACACTCTTAACTCGATGAAATATTAACGGATTTACAAGCAGGCTGTATTATTACAAACCTTATAACACATAGGCTTGAGATGACATACTTGCACATGTTACATCCCCTCCAGTGGTCTAGGAGGTGTGAGGGGAGAACACAGTAAAAATAAAATAAAAGGAAACTAAAGGTGAGGTAGGGTGTCAGGATCTGAGGAACTGAAATGAGGAATAAGGTGTCCAGGGAAGGTTCAAAAAGGTTTAATTGACAACAAGGTTATTAGTAAACCGTACAAAATATTGACAAACTCAGGGTGTCTCTCTCTTTGGTAACGGAGAGGGGAAAAACCCTACTAATATGAACAAAAAGCGACTCTCTCCTTCTAAAGGAGAGAGGAGAAATCCAAACAATCCAAGATAAATGCCTAATAAACCTAAATGCTACAATGGCCAACACCAATACCACCAAAAAGACTCAACTAAACTAGAAATCCACTCTCTTAACTAAAAATCCTCAGAAAGCAAACACAAAGCTGAATTAAACTGAGGACTAGAGAGAGACATTTAGGGATGGGAAAAATGAAGCGAAGCTTCGAGGCTTGTATCGAACCAGAAGGGGGCGTGTCCATGAAGCCCCGCTCCGAGGCTTGCTTCATTTCGCCGAAAACCACGTGACTGATGACAAACGAAGCTTCGGTTTGCCTGAATCACGTGACTGGTTCGTTTTCTGTGTCACTTTCAAAATAAAAGCTGCCGAACCTCAAGGTGATTTGTGGGTTGTTTTGTTTGGTTCATGTGTCTCAATTTATTGAGCTTGTGGATAAAAACAGCTGTCATCTTAATTTGCATTCCAAAAATAAGTGTAAGATGTGGATCACTAACACCCCACCCAATATAATTTGTGTAAGTCCACACTTTTGAAAACAAAATTATTTCCTTGACTGAAACAGCAGCTTCATGTTATGTGAACATATGCATAAACCACTATACAGGTTTGACAACACGTTTATTATGATGGCTGTCATGTTTCACTCCCAGCTCCAGAGACTGCGGAGCTTGCTGTCGAGTGTCAAACTGAAGCAATGTGTTCTTATATATGCAGTCTCTGGTTACGGAGCTGGGAGCTGCTGGAGCGCGATTCGAACCTCTCAGGTCACGTGACACATGACTCATGATGCTTTCCGAACTGCGTGACACTTTGCAAGCGCGATGGCACAGTTGCTGGGTGTTGGTGTGTTTTGGTCGGAGTGGATTATTGAGAGTTCTTCATGGCAAGTGTTCCTGGCACAAGCAAGAGGAACGCTTCTGATGTTTTTGTGATGTGAAAAGACTTTATTGACGGAGTTCATCCACATTTTCAGGTTCACACCTGTCAAGTCTCCCGTTTTGAGCTTAAAGCCATTTTAAAAACCATAAACTATATCTACTTCTTATTCCCGCTGGCTTCCCGAATTATTATTCACTGAAAATGTCCGGTATTAAGTTCATTCACGGCACGGGGAATCCCTCGCTCTCACGGAAGACCCCCCCCCCCCCCCTCCTCACAGAGACCGGAGAGACGCTTTGCTCCAGAAGCTCCTCCCACTCATGTATTTTTAAACCCACAACTAGACGGGATCTCCAGACAGAGCTCTGAATCCTTCTGTCAGTGCTCCTCCTCAACGTCAACACACCACTCCCCTCCACTGATCAGTGACGTAGGAGGTGGATTTAATGCGACATGACCGTTTAGACTGCAGTCGCTTTCAAAAACATAAGATATGCATCAGAATAAATACCTCAAATGAAAGTGACCTGGGTCGGATTAGAAAAAATATCTGTGCTGTTCAGACTGTTCAAACTCATTAGAAATCAGATTTGATGCACTTTTGCCTGCAGTGACATCCTCGGACACAATGTGTGAAGCTTTTTATTAATATGACCGAGAACCACTAGATGGCGCCACAGCTTTTGTGTTCGAGGCCTCGAATCATGTGTCGGCACATTAGAGAATGCTTCGAAGCGCTTCATGAGGCTTCATTGGCACATCACTAGAGACATTTACCAAACGAGTCTTACTTCCTACCAAACCCACACTGGTAGTAAAAACAGCAAATCTTATCCTTAGCAAGAGGGCCTGAAAAACCAAGATCACAAACTACACACCAACTACTACTCACAGCCTGCTTCTGTGTCTCCCTGAATGAAAGTGGGAGAAGGCTTGAATGTCCTCAGTGGCAGCTGATTGTTGATGGCTGCCAGCTGCAGCCACTCCTCTCTCTCTGCTGCTCTCAGGTGCTGGGAGGCCCACAGCAGCATGATAGGTGGAGGGCAGAGGACAGAAAAACCAGGGACCATAACAGCTTCCCCCTAAAACAAATTAAGACAGGAAGTTAGACCAAAACTTACTTTCTTAATTAATAAAAGTTTAAGGACAGCGGCCTAAACCACAGAAGGTGAGTTTCCTCTCTAACTACCTAGTGAATACTAACTAAGTAGACCCTAGTCTTCATGCATGTCGCAGGCGGGCAGATTAAGCACATGTGATAAAACACATACAAACCAGCAAAGAAGAGGGGACACGCCCCTGCTCTTCCTGACAGAAGCTGCCAACACTAGCCCGATCAACACAGCACTACAAAAACAATAAACAGGATATACCCCAAAAGGGATATACCTCTAAAACCTAACCAGGGAACACTCACCTCTGTATTTTTAATCAAATATCTATATATATATATAATGGGCCCGGTTTTCTCCATTCACCACCTTATGACTCCGCAAACCCACGAGACAGGCAGTCAGCAATGACATTGTCCCTTCCCTTCTTATGTTGGATGTCGAGCTCGTATTCCTGGAGGAAGAGTGCCCATCTCATCAAACGCTGGTTCCTATTAAACATCCTAGAAAGGAACACTAATGGGTTGTGATAAGTGTACACGACAAGTGGGGCCTTCCCTGAACTAACGTACACTTCAAAATGCTGCAAGGCAAGCAACAGCGCCAAGGTTTCCTTCTCAATGGTGGAGAAAAGACGGAGAAAACACAGATTCCCCGCTAAGGTTAAGAGCCGCGAGACCCGTCGAGACTAAGCTCACTTGGGGGTTCCGTGAGTAAAAGTTTGATTGGGAAAGTGCCGCCAAGCACAGAGCCGTTAGTTCAGCGTTTCACAGTGGCTGATAGGAATTGGTGATAGGGAGGATTGGCGTGCTGCTGATGGTATTTTGGTGTGTGTGTGATGTCCCCATTCGGGTTGATTATTAAGATAATTAAGTAATTTTCAAGTTGTTTCTCCTTTGAAGCAGAAGGGTGTAGACTTTTTTTTGTTGCATCCTTTGTAAGGTTACTTTGTACGTCAGGGTCACTAGTCAATCCAAGTTGATCTTATATGTCAGGAGAGAGACCTGGCTGGCACTTCACTGCTTGATGTACAGAACCGTTACAGTACTGCTCCAACCCCGACGTTACTTGCGTCTGTTTCCAGCTTAAATGCTTAGACAAATCAGGAGCCTTCAACACCGGGGCATTGCACAGCAACATCTTGCAGGTTTACAAGGCCTTCTGAGTTGTTTCACTCCAGGTAAAAGGAACCTTAGGGCTTAAAAGCTTAGTAAGGGGACATGCAACAATTGTAAAGTTCTTACAAAAACATCTATAATAGCCAGCCATTCCTAAAAAGCATCTCAGCTCTCTGCGTGTTTTGGGACAAGGAAGTTTAGATATGGTCTGTACCTTATCCTGCAACATACGTACGCATCCATGTCCAACTTCCTTTCCCAGGTTTGTGACAGTGACTTTAACAAACTCGCTCTTGGCTAGGTTTATGGTTAACTGGGCAGTAGCGAGCCTCTGAAAAAGATCAGTAAGAGTGTTAATATGGTCAGGCCAGGTTGAGGTATGAACTACTATGTCGTCCAGGTATGTACTACAGCCTGGTAACGACCCCGTCACGTGGTTCATTAACCGCTGTAATGTGGCTGGAGCATTTCTCATTCCAAAGGGCATCACTGTGTACTGGAGGAATGCATCAGGAGTAACAAAGGCGGATTTTTCAAAAGCTGCAGGCGTCAATGGTACTTGCCAGTACCCTTTTAGTAAGTCGATTTTGATTATGAAAGAAGCATCTCCTATACTATCAATGCAATCATCCACTCGTGGTAGAGGGTAAGAATCGGGCACCGTGACGTTGTTTACTGTAATCCGTTATAAAACGGGGAGTGCCATCAGGCTTCATCTCAACCATACAAGGGGAGCTCCACGGGCTCCGGCTGGGAACAACTAAGCCATGCTCCAACAAATAGTCAGTTTCTTGCTGCAAAAGTTCTCGTTTAGTAGCATTAGCTCTGTACGGATGCTGCTTTATGGGCTTGGATTGCTGTACAGCGACATCATGAGTGATCAATCCAGTTTGAGACGGCACATCCGAAAACAAACAGGGATGGGAAGTTATCAACTGCATTAGCTCGTTTTTCATCTCTTCATCTAAGTGGGAGAGAGAAGTCGGTAACTGTAGTAAGGCCTCGGAGTTGTTTAGCCGGGGACTACTACAGTCAGTCACTTTGGGGTGAACATCTCCCTCAGTGGCGGAGGTGATGACTGCGGTTGCGCACCCCGCAGTTTCAGATGGAAAACTGGACACCTGAGGGGAATGATAGAGCTTAAGCATGTTAATATGACAGGCTCTGGACTTTCATCTGCGATGGGAAGTAGAAATGCTGTACGTGGTAATGTTGATTTTATCCAAAACTTCATAAGGACCATCGACTTTTGCTGATAAACAAGACCCAACCAGAGGATTCAACATCAAGTCTTTATCACCGGGCTGCAACTCTCGAGCTATGGACTTCTTATCATAGTGCACTTTCATTTGCTTCTGAGCTACACTCAAATGCTGTCTGGCTAACTGGTTAGCTTTCTTTAACCTCCATTGAAATTTGTGGATATACTGATTCACTTTCTCTTTCTTTGACTCAGGGATCTGCAAAAACTGTTCTTTAAGAGCCTTAAGAGGACCTCGAGGGGCATGTCCAAAGACAAGCTGAGAGGGACTATACTCTAACGATTCTTGAGGAGCCTCTCGGGCTGCAAACAGCAAAAATGGGACACCCTCATCCCATGATCGTCCTGTGCTTAAACAGTATTTCTTTAACATGCTTTTAAAAGTCTGGTGCCATCATTCTAAAACACCCTGACTCTCAGGATGGTAGGCGGTGGACATGACATGTTGGATGCCTAAAGTTTCAGCAACTCCTTTAAACAGATCCGATCTGAAATTGGATCCTTGATCTGTTTGCAACCCGAAAACTGAGAAAAAGGATGTCAAAGCTCGGGTAACGGATTTGGCTGAGATGGAAGAGAGTGCAATGGCTTCAGGAAACCGTGTGGAAGTGCACATCATGGTTAACAAAAACCTCTTACCAGATTTGCTTCTAGGTAAGGGGTCAACACAATCTACTACGATGGTATCAAAAGGGTTTCCCACCACAGGAATAGGATGGAGAGGGGCAGGTGCAGGTATCTGGTTTGGCTTTCCTGCAAGTTGACAAACATGGCAGCATTTACAGTAGTTAACAACGTCACGCTTTAATCCAGGCCAGAAAAAGTGTTCCAAAGTCACCTGGTAGGTTTTTCTAATACACAGGTGTCCTGCCCACTGGCTTTCATGGGCTAAAGCTAAAACTTTAGGCCTATATTTCTGAGGGATAACAAATTGGGTGGTAATACACCATGGTGCTTAGCCTGGCAAGCCATCCTATATATGTGAATATATAGTCTGGCCACGAACCATTGACAGCTCTCAGTCGTGAGGCGGGATCTAAGGTTGTCTTTCAAAATGTCAGCACGCAATTGGATAGCGCTACGACCAATCAGAGTAACGAACAACGTGACGTAATCACAGCGATGGAAAAGCGGGACCCACTAATGGCGTCAATGATTTCTGTCGTTTTTGTATAAAAACATGTGAATATCAGGTGTACTGGGACACTGCACTACTTTGTTTGATAAAAATAAGAAGCCGCTAAGTATAGCTGACAGACTTACGCACGTTGGAGTCTAAATAATCCAATGTTGATGACAAAGCCGTTTCAAACGAACGTGGCTCCGGCGCTGCCGCCATGTTGCTTGGGTTCGCGGCCGCAGCGCTGACGTCATCGGCTACTCCCGCTCTGTGATTGCCCCACAATATAGAGCGCTGTGATTGGCCCAACCAAAACTATAGCGAGTTGTGATTGGATAGACACAGCAGTGGTTTGGGCTGCGAGGGTTCCAATGAAGCGTGCCTAGACCAAACTCTGCAAAGCAAGAATTTGGTCTAGTTCACTAGGCTACATGGTGCTCCCTTTGCTGCAGGATTTGCCCAGTGTCGCATCAGCACATCTCCATTCATCATATACCCAGAGCTTCTGGTCTCATTTTTTCCTATTTCCAGAAAACATTTAACCAAACTTTCCTGTGTCACGTAGTATTGTGACAGGAACAGAAACGGAGGCCTTTTCTCCAAATTTAACCCAGCCTGTGGACAGGAAAGGCCTAAAACATTCATTCACACCTGCCTCAGATGGTTTGTCCTTCCTTAGCAGCCCAACCTCTCGTGGTGGGGATACTCTCTGCTCACTCCATTGTTGCAGTTTAAAACACTCTTTTGCCACATGTCCCAACTGATTGTTGATGGCTGCCAGCTGCAGCCACTCCTCTCTCTCTGCTGCTCTCAGGTGCTGGAGGGCAGGCCCACAACAGTATGATAGGTGGAGGGCAGAGGACAGGAAAACCAGGGACTATAACAGCACATTTTTAAATTAATGGGTCAAATCCGTCATATTTTAGCCACATCTCTGGTGTTTATAACAAATCAAACTGTTTGAAAATTGGTTGAAAATTGAGCAAGTTAGAGTTATTTAAATAGTAAATGCACCAATGTTACGAAAGGGGGCAGCTGTCCAAAGTAAGATGGCCGCCGCGTAGGGACGTTCGTCCAATTGACGAACAGCATGGGTAAGGCATCTAGCAATATATATATGATATCTATGGTTTAACCCCCCAGTCCAAACCCTTAATGCTGAGTGTCAAGCAGGGAGATATTGGGTCCCATTTTTTTCAAAGTCTTTGGTATGACCCGACCGGGATTCGAGCCCCGATCTCCCAGTCCCAGGGCAGACACTCATTCCACTAGGCCACTGAGCTGGTAACTAGGCCACTGAGCTGCCACAAGCCCACAAACCTAACTCCTGACATAAACATTGAGGATCCCTTGAAATTGTTCCTTGAAATTGTTAGTACATATATTAATATCTTTCTGCTTTTCTACAACATGTAATATATTCACTGCTAATACCCTTTTCAAAGCACCTAAAAGATCTGGACCAATGACTGCTAAAGGAAGCCTAGTTCATGAGGTAAAGAGCTGTTTTCTATTTTGAAAAAGTTGTGTTATTATTTTTTGGGGAAATAGTAACACAAGCATCCTTGTTTATGCATCTGTGCCAGATTGAAAGTGTCTTCTTTGAAATAGACTAACTGCTATCAACCTAATGAGAGCTAGCGTGCGGTAGCATTTCAGCTGTGATCATGCTTCAGTTTCTGTGTACCACTGAAGAGAACGGACATTTTCCAAACCGAAGATGAATCATTAGTAATATGTCATATTTGACCTACAGTCCAACCTCTAAGCAGGACTGATACTTTTGTAGATAATGTTATTTATGGGGTTTGTGTAACATAACCCAATTGGAATGTCCGTTCCCCTAGCGTTATATTGTTGTGCTACAAAAGAGAATATAATCGGTCAGCCATAACTACACGTTTTACTAAAAGTAAACTGGTGCAGAAGTTTGTGTGTGTTTATTTTTCTAAATCTGTCCTGTTGAATGTAGGTCAGAATAAATTTTGTTTGTGAAAATGATAAATAAAATTTATTAATGACTGACATGCATTTTAATATTACTAGTTGTGCCACAGGTAAAAAGACTTTGCCATTTTTGATCTATGTAAACAGAGGGTGTAGAGTCTCAACCAACTTGTTTTTCAGCTACCGGAAGAAGCAGGCTCCTGAAACTGCAATTCAGGGAGGTAATGTGAGGTCAACCTCAACACCCACTAAGCGAACAGCAGCTAAAATGTCACATCGATTATCTCCAATTGAATCTGTGTCTGAGGGGTTAGTATCTTTTCTGTAAAACAACAAATTGTAAGGTTTTGTGCTATGATGTTTCATACATTAAATTACACCTCGTACATGGACTTGGTTCCAAGCTACCATCACACCACCTAACACTTCTGACATTATCTTTACAGGGAAGATTTTCTAATGGCTGGTGCTGAGGCCTTAGCTGAAGACCTAGATAAGTATTTGACATATGTGCAGGAAATTGCTGCTGTACTATGTGGAAATAAAAAAATAACACTGTAGATAAAAATATAGGTCATATATATTTATTTATTTATTTATTTTGTGAAGTGTTAATTCAGGGAAGATTGTTGTTATTTCCAGAAAGAATTAATGACAGATGTATTAGGCTCCACATTTATCTCTTTAGAATAAGTACCATTTCAGGCAAGTGGCAGTATTTATCTTTACGTACAAAAAATATTATTGTGTTGTCTGTAGTTTCAAATCTATGGATCTATCTACGGATGCAGTCCAAATTGATGTGTGTGAGTTGCAATGTCTTCTGATCTACACACCTTTTAAACTACAAAGTCTTAAAACAATATATTTATTCTATTTTTTTTCTTTCTGTTTTTATAACAGAAAAGAACTGCACGAAAATGGTTCAGATCCTATGGACAGTGATTATGTGCCACCGATCTGTATACAGTAAGTATTTCTTTGTAGTACATCCTATGATCTGTTTCCTTAGGCTTTGTTGGTAGGGTGGGTGGTGGAGGAGGGGGGTGCATTGCACATGTATTAATGAATTATACGATGATAACTTACAATGTTGTATCATAAAGACAGTTCACATGTTTGTTTCCTGTCACACAGAGCTGCTGGTGGTTTACAGCGATCAGGTGATGCTCTACCCATTGTTGGCCTGGACGAAAGTGTCATTGACATTCTTCAACGAGATGATGAAACAGATGAAGAAGCTGACAACCCAGAGCAATATGAGGAGGCAGAAAATGATGTACCCTCCTTCCCCAGTGTAGAGAAGGTCTCCATAGAAGAAGACCTAGTCAACCAGCCAGCAAGCATTACCTTCACCAGCAGCATGTCAAGATTGGTCAATTTCCTCCAGCTACCCATCCAGAAATGTTTTTATAGGGACAAGCTGATGGGTACAGAATGTGATGCCACTCCACCATTTCAGGTCAAACTCAACCGAAGGGGAAGTGCTACCATTATCGAGTGGGTGAGTTGACTTTAGATATCAGTTTGGTTATTAACCAGAAAATAGATACAAAACACAGAGTTTACAATTGATCTGGTTGCTCTTAGAATGACATAAAGTGAGACACCTTTTTTTTTTTACAGAGGATCACAAATATGTAGGATGTAGCCTACAAATATATTTGATTTGGAGATCAGAATTTCCTTGACAGATAAGCCTCAAAATATGATTTTGATTAGAACACAAAATGTCTACACATTGAGCTGCTGCAAACATAGACATCATATCAGATTGTAAATATCCTGATACATACAAATCAACATGTTCTTGTCTTTTCTAGTTTTGCATTCATGGGCATAGGCTGTGGAAGTGGAACAGCCAGCCTGTCCTGAAGTACGTGATGCAAGGAGGGGACTTCATGGTTGCCACCAACATACTCCTCTCTGGCAATAACTACTCAAAGCTTGCCCTCTTCTTTAGGTTTATGAATATTGGCTTTGTGTCTCAAAAAACATTCAGACTTATACAGAACCATTACTTGGTTGACTCTATAAAAGAGTTTTGGGAGAAGAAGAGAGCTGCCATCATTGACTGCCTGCGTGCAAAGGAAAGTGTTGTTGCACTGGGTACGTATGGAAATGCACTACATCAAACAGCAGCAGAGAATACTTTGCAAAAACAATTTGGTCTAACTTTCAAGTGAAAAAATTTAGCAATTAGTTAAATTGCTGTCCTGGGCAAATTATAACTTCATAACTTTTAGAAGATATTTTATAATTTGAAGTATATCTAGACGTTCTAAATGTTATACATCTCAAATATCTACTAGCCAAGGTTTCAGTTTATAATGTCATATAATTGCATTGCTCTGTTTCAGCTGATGGAAGGATGGACTCTCCAGGTAATATTAATTTAATTCTAATCAATTATTTTTGTTGACGCATTTTATGCCACCTAAAATAATTTTTAAATTGTAACAAATGTACAGGCCACACTGCCCAGTTCTGCACTTATACGACCATGGAGAACGACTCCAAGGACATAATAAGTGTTGTCACTGTTGACAAACGACAAACCAATCGCAACAGTGTGATCATGGAGAAGCATGCCTTCATTCAAACGTTTGACAGCCTTTTGGGGGACCTGAACATCACTGAGATTGTCACAGATGCGCACATGCAGATTTCTGCACTGATGGGTAAATATGTCTTTTATAAAGATTACAACATTTTATGTTCCACATTATGGAGCCTGCCACAGTTCATCGCTGAACAAAAGGCAACATTTTAATAATATAATTGAAGAATATTGTGATTAAACCTTACTGCGTGTTTATTAATTGCAGATCCAAGAAAAGGAAGATACAAAGAGAAAGCTATAAAACATTCCTTAGATGTCTGGCATGCAGCCAAAAATCTGACCAAGAAACTTAATGTGGTAGGAATACTAACAATGGATGTTATTGTTTCAAATACTTGAGAATACCAATAATAATAATAATGAGAGTTTATTGTTGTTGTTTTATCTTTGATCACAGGCTGGGATTCTAAAGGGAAATTCCATCATACTTGTGTGGCTGAAGGACATCATCAACCAATTTTGGTACATTTGCCAGAAAGCACAACATCGTGACATGTTTAATGTAAGTATTGTGACATCTTTTGGACATCAAGACAACAATCCACATTGAAATAATTACCTTTCTTTTCATAACAGTGCTAGCTCACTTGTTTCTGTTGATGAGCGCTTCTGTCACATGTAAATTTTTCTAATAAAAATTATTTTTTCTGTTAGGACATGTGGGTGGGTGTGCTTCACCATGTCACAGGGAAGCATGAATGGACCCGTGGCAAATGTGACCATGGACCACTTGATGCAACGACCAGTGCTAAAGAGCTCATGGTGCCAGGATCTCCACCACACGAGGCTCTTCAAAGAGTCATGTTCAACAGACGCTGGTTGAAGGATGTCACCAAGTATCTGACCTTTAGGTATATTAATAACTTTATTTTCATAAGCAAAAAAGCTAAAGTATCATTATCAAAGCTGACAATTTAGATATAAAAATGACAATTGTCGGGGAAAAGGCAAGTGGGATTCCTAATAATCTATAAAGTTTTACATTTTGTTTTATTTTACAGGTCAACTTCAGAACTGGAGAGTTTCCAGAATTGCATTGTCATGTATGCTGGAAAAAGGTAATTAGATTTAGATGCGATTTGTTCATTATTTGTTATAATTACTAACTGAAATTATTGCATTTTCCAGGTTCTGAATGAGAAATAGAAATATCTAGGATTTGTTATGCCCAAGCAAAATTAGTCCCTTGAAAATGATGTGGTTCAATTTTTATAAATCTCTCCAAGCAAAACACAGGTTTGCCTTCTCTCCTCCTGTCTACGAAGCCAGGTGCCTTCTTGCTGCGTTGGATTACAACCACCACAACCACCGACCAGATTACACAACACGGAAAAATGAGAAGTCGTAAGTCTCATAGTTTTGTTTATCTTCAAGGCAACTGAATATGATCTGTGCTTCAAAATAAGTTGTTGTATCTGTTACTGTAAAATATTTGTATTGTTGAATGAAAATGTAGAAAAAGGTGTACCTTCAGTAAATCCTGTAATGCTTGTCTTTTAGATACAAGCGGCTGTACAGCAAAAAGTCGCAAAATTACCGCGTACAAGTGGTCAAGGTTGCCAAAGACTACAGCTACATCCCTGAACTTCAGCGTTGCATCCTCAGAAAACGTATGGATGGAGGGGCGCTCCCAAGAAAGGAAAAACGCAACCCCGGTGACCCAAGAAATCTTGGGAATTTAGCTGGAGTTGTGGCACCCCCCACGGCAGAACTGGTCCAGACACAAATGCGCAGAGGACAGGTGTGTCATTCACCGAAATCACACATTTCATGTCAGCTCAATTCTAATTATGTTTATTGTTGTACTGGTAAAAAAATAAATAAAAACCAAAAACATCAGCATAAAATAATCAGTCTCACAAGACATCTGCTGCACCTTTTTGCAGTTTTGGTTCTATCACCAATTATAACACACCAGTAATTCTCTTCTTTTTTCCTATTTAACACAGTTTGTGTAGATGTTTTTTTACCTGACATGTTTCGGTCGGATCACTTCCGCCTTCGTCAGAGTCGCCAGCTGTTCGAGGCGTCACTTCCATTTATATGCAGGCAGCAGAGGGCGACATCGTCCCTCTGCTGCCTGCATATAAATGAAACATGTCAGGTAAAAAAACATCTACCCAAACTGTGTTAAATAGGAAAAAAGAAGACAATTATGAGTCACACAGTAAGAATATACAGAAGAAAACTAGTAAATCATTTATAAGTCTGGAACTATTTGTAATGTTCACACTACCTGCATCAAGACATCACTTTTCTGTTGTGCCAAGGTCAAGTTGAAAATGAAATTTACCAGATTGGATGTTACCCTTGCTATATGATCTAATGCTGCTGTTCTCCTCTCTCCATAAAGGCCCCAGCTACGTGAAGCATCAAAAGACAGAAGACAAGAATGACTTCTTTCATGCACACTGGTTTATTAGAAATAAATAAATTAAAAAAAATGTACAAATGCAAATAACAGAACTTTATTGAACATAAATAAAACTAAATATATTGCACAAAAAGTGTTTTTATTTTTGGATGAAAATGCTGTCTTCAGCTAATGTTATTTTGAGGTATTGTGGTGTTTGGGGCTATTGTGGTTGTAGATAAAAAAGTTTGGATTGTTAGTCTGCCACCCTAAATGGTGCTTCTTTGTAGCCAGTGTAGTTCCCAAATGGATCAGGGAATTTTTCCCGTATGCGTAGAACACAGCAGCTTGGAATTGGTCTCCGATTTCCTCTTCCCAGACGCCCATGTTGCCAGACTGTAAACTGACGATACGCAGCAAATCGAAACTCTCGGTTGTCTGTGCCCACGTCTTGGTTGTCCTCTAAGGCGAAGATGTCATTCCAGGTCATCCTCACTAGACGCAGTGTGCCCTCATCCAAGCAGTATAGCTCCAGGTGAGCACTTCTGCTTAGACAGAGCTCCGGAACCTGCCTACAGCACAGATTTTCAATCGGTGTAGGCATGCGTCGGCAGTTAAGGCAAGTGCACCACTCAGGCTGCCCTCGATCAGGAAGATGGTGTCCTGGCGTCTCTTGTCGAAACTCCAGAATATCCAGCATCACCCCTGGAAGACGAGTCACCACTCTCTCGAGAATGTCATCTCTCTCCTCCTGGCTCAGGTGTTGTAAAGCTGTCTAGAAATGAATAAGGAACATATGTTTACTTGACTAGATCCATATCTCCAGTGAGTTATGTTTTAGTTTTTGGCATATCTCTATATGTGTGTGTATGTATATGTGTGTGTACATATATATATATATATATATATTTTTTTTTTTTTGATTTATTTATTTATTTTACACAAACGGCTACAACCAACCTGCAACTCAGCTATACTGGCAGCTCTCAGCTGTGCAAGCCGGTCTCGGTCCTCTTCTCTGAAAGCTGATGTTCGCTGCCTGCCCCGGCGCCCTGGTCCTCTTGAAGGAGCTCTGGACCTCGACCTGCTGCCCGCACCTACTTGAGCGTGCCCTTCCCCGACCCTCGGAGCGACCTTTCCCTCTCCCCTTTACTGTCCACGACACATCATAGTCTGTGGCAGGCTCAGGCACATACTCCTCATCTGAACTGTCTTCCATCACTCCTTCCAATGTGAATTCCTGAAAATCAATGACAGTAATGATAAGAATTATTACCCTGTAGGTCTGTGATATTATGATTTTATTTGATGCATTTTTTTTAACAGAACATTGACATTTATGTTCTTATTTACATTGTTGTGATGCCTGTCCTGTAATGAAATTGGTTTCACAAATGATGTCTGTGACTTGAAATTTGATGTTCTTACTTGATGTATAAACAATAGCAGTAGCTTGTTAGTAACCTTAGTGCAAAATAATAGCTGTAATTTGTCTAAAAACATCTGAAATCACCTGCAGCCACAAAGCCTTATGCTCATAAAGTAGCATCATGTTACTGTCTAGCTCGCCAGTCACAAAACTGGCTTATGTATCTTTCAAAGAAAGGTGCACTTGCTTTACATTGTAATGGCTATATTAAAATGCTAATGTTGTCATGAAATTTTACAAATGTTAGACTAAAGTAACAATGTTACTTACTTCGTCGCTAGACATGGTGCCTTGTTTTGATAATATCGAGCCGCGCTCTGGCCGTACATCACTGTGAAACTTTTTTTTTTCATAGTGAAGAGTTCATGCGCGCTCTCGTGCCGGGCTGCAGTTACTCACAGCGCCGAGCGCGTCGCTAATGAGTTTCGTTTCATCATCCTGCCTCCAGCTCCTTTAACATTCAAAGATCATTAAGATTAATAATTCATATTTATATGAATTCATATTTATGTGAATTATTACATTTTATTGATCCATCGTTAAATATGTGGCAATAGCCCTCACGCTACAATGGGTTTTGGCTCCAAGTGTGCATTTTCCTGTCTCAGCTGCTTCTTTCCTTCAGCTATTGCAAATGACTGCATTGCCCTGTTCCTCTCCATCCAGATAGTATTGAATTTGGATCCCTCTTCACCTGGACTGTAAAGTTAAAGTCCCAAGTCATCATCACACACTGGTGAAATTACATCTCCGCATTTGACCCATCCCCATGGTGGGGAGCGGTGAGCTGCAGCTGTGGTTTGGTGGTTTAACCCCCCAATCCAACCCCTTAGTACTGAGTGTCAAGCGAGGAGGCATTGGGTCCCATTTTTCACTGTATGACCCGACCGGGAATCGAACCCTGATCTCCCAGTCCCGGGGCGGACACTCTACCACTAGGCCACTGGAGCTGATGAAACACTAAAGTCGGGATCACACTGTGTGATTTTCGGTCGTCTAAGCCAAATCCCTCGTCTTGAGCAGAATCGTGTCAAAAAACGGTGAACGTGAGGGTGATTTGCATATCTGTGGACATCCAGTGTGACCAGCTCTGCGACAGCTTTTTGAGCCGTTTCACGACCAAAGACAGCCTCGACAGTCTTCAAGATCTGCTTGAAAACCTACGACTCCCATCTGCAGTTGACCAATGAAAACACATCTTTGGGACGCCGCAGCAGCAAGACTCCGCCTCTCTGAGTTAATGTGAATTATAAACTACACACCAGTTTTTATTTTATTTGTTAATAGCCCAAATAAAACCAGAGTTATAGAAAAATAATTAAATTAAAAATGGGGAGGGGAAGGATGTGCGATCTGACAGCAGGTGTCAAAAGGTGCGCTGATGCGCTGTCACTGAGCAGAGTAAAGAGACATTGATGGCAAAACTTTAGATATTGGAGCGATCTGTGACTTCTCTGTAGTTTAGTGTTATGTATAAAAGAGGGTGAGAAGGATGGATGTCCAGCAGACAGATCAGCTGTTTAGCTATGTTTAACACAGTGTGTTAGTACATTCATGAGGTATGTTACAGTTCAAAAAATGGGTTAAAAGGTTAAAATAAGCTCAATGTTATATAATCATAGCTAAAATCATTCTTCGTTGATGTTTTAAAATGTTCAAACTTCTAAAGGTACATTGATAAATAAAAAATATTAAAAGCGAGAAAATGTTAAATACTGTATTTTATTTTGGTTTTATTTTGAAAAGTGGAAGGAAATGTTAGCATGCTGCGTGACGTGAGAAACTTGACAGTGACAACAGACACGCTACACGAACTACGTAATGCGCGGTGTTTTGGACTAATTAAACACGTTTATGGATCGTTAACTGGATGGTTGGTAATAAACACTTGTTTCTGGGGTTTTGAACTACGTATAGGCATTTTTTAACTCGAAGTTTGTCTGGTAGTTATGTTTCTTTTGCACTTAAAAGTGGTTTAACACTGAATAGTTAAGAGTTTGCTAATAAAATAGCTGTTCTGGTTTAGCTAACTCAGCGAACTATGGAGGCTGTTCTTCATCATTCCGGTCTGGAAATTGGGGGACTACTAGTGAAGTGCTAATGGACTACTAAAAGAGTGCTTTGTATTATAAATGTGGCTTTGACATTGTTTATGCATTTAATCTGAATTCTCCTTCTATTAGGGTTTTTATGGCAGCCTGGAAACAACATGAGGTGCATTACCGTTACCTACCGACCTGGAGTGGGGACCGGTAACTCTTTCCACCATCATTTAGTGGTGTGTGTGTGTGTGCGTGTGAATAAAACTGTATAGTCTCTAGAGTAAAAACTGTCTTCTGCTATTCTTATCTGTCCTGTGTAGTTTTGGGGCATGAGATATGTAAAGTGTTGTATTTTTAATAAATAATTTATTTGTCAAGATTGTATAATAAAAGCAGTAAGTAATGGTTAAGTACCTAGTAGTTACTGATTCGTTCCTCAGTAGGTAATTGGGAGGAGGCATTACTATACTTTAGGGCAGTGGTTCTCAATTAGTGGGGCGCGCCCGAGGAGCAGAGGGGGCGCAGCGCACCGCACCTGACCCCCCCCAACCCCTCCCCCCACCCCGCTCGGAGCTTCCCCGACGGAGAGTAAAACAGATTCCACAACACATGCACGGACTGATTTGTGAACACAGAAAAAGTCCAAACATGGATTTTATTTAATGGAGCAGTGCAAATGTTCCATGGAAGAGAAATTTAGATTTCTCTTACTTTTTGTTTCATTTATAATTTTTGTTTGGTAGAGTGACGTATAAACAGCCCTATTGAACATGGTCATGTTAAAAAGATGCCTCATCTTCGTTTCCCTGAGCTGTCCTGCACCACTGTTTGATTTTATTTAAATAAAATGTTTTTTCTGAACATAACTTCCTTTGTTTCTTATATGAGAAATGGAAAGAATCATTTGTTCGCAGCCAGAGGCAGCATGATCTATTTTCACTTATTTTTAAAATAATAATAAATATTCAATAAAACCATTAAATATCCATTCTTTTTTCATTAATATGTATCCCACACAAGCTGACCAGAGTTTCCCAGTAACATATAAACAACACAATTAAACGATTTCACTTTAATTAACATTCCACCTGCTGCCGCCCGAACGCACATTGTGCTCCGCGTGAACTGGTCACCTGCCTGTGCGCAAATGTCATGTGAGGAGCGCTGAAGAGAAGCGCTGACAGAGGGATTCAGAGGTCAGTCTGGACATACTGTCAAGTTCTGGAATTAAAAATACAAGAACTTTCTGTCTTTTATTTGTGTCTGACGCTCCGCTGCTGCGCTCCATCACCCGTGCTTCTGCGACTTTACCTCACTGGCGCAGCAGCGAGCGCAGCAGCGAGCGCAGCGCACTCTGCTATGTTTCACAGATCTCTTTGATCTGCTTAAATCGTGGCAAATGAAGCCAGGCAGCAGTTTTTCTGGAGGATTGAGAGGAGATGCAGCTAAAATACAGACAGGACAGGAAAATGGTTGCATAAAAAAATAAAACAAAGTGCTTGAGAAGGAAAATGCAGGTAGATTTATCCCACTTCACGTTTGTAACTTTATAACGCAATCACTTATAAGCATGTAATGTTTATTTTATTATGCACCTTCAAAACTCAGTCCCACACCCAGGGCCGTTTCTAGGCATTTTGGGGGCCAATTCAAAGTAGCCCCCCCCCCCCCCCCCCCCGAAAAAATCTGTGTACCCTAGGGGGGGCTTCACCAAAAGTAAGTGAGAACCACTGCTTTAGGGTACACATAAGCAGTAGGTAATGGTTAAGTACCTAGTAGTTACTTATTAGTTCCTCAGTAGGTAATTGGGAAGAGGCATTACTTTACTTTAGGGTAATTCAATTCAATTCAATTCAGTTTATTTATATAGCGCCAAATCACGACAAGAGTCGTCTCAAGGCACTTCACAAAGTAAACATTTCAATACAGTTCAGTTCATAAGCCAATCAGTAAAAAAGTTTCCTATATAAGGGACCCAGCAGATTGCATCAAGACACTGACTAGTGTCATTGTGTTGGTACAATCCTCATACTACTATAAGCAGTAGGTAATGGTTAAGTACCTAGTAGTTCCTGATTAGTTCCTCAGGTACTTGGAAGGAGGCTTCACTTTCCATCGTCTCTGGAGACGGACGGATGCCGACGAGGGACGACGAAGTGACAGACAAGTGAAATCAAGATGATGCAGGGATGTTAAATCACTGACATTGCAAATTATCTGCATTCTTTATGAAGTGTATAAAACAGAGTCTACAGGTACTACAATAATCTGGGATTCATTCCTTATTTCTTTCATAAATAACTACCCATTAGTCGCTGAATAAGACTGATGAGTGTTTTTACCAGTAACTACTGGTTAACTACCCATTAGTCCCTGAATAAGACTGATGAGCGTTTTTACCAGTAACTACTGGTTAACTACCCATTAGTCCCTGAATAAGACTGATGAGCGTTTTCACCAGTAACTACTGGTTAACTACCTATTAGTCCCTGCTTCATTACGCATTAACCCCTATGTAGTTCCCTAGTAACTAAGCACTATTTTGCATACCTTTTTGTAAAGTGTTACCCATCCAGTCTCTTGGTGTAGCTAGCAGGGAGTTTAATCTTTACAGTTGTGAAGTGATTTCTTTCTAGTCTGTGCTTTAGAGGTGTGGAACACTGAAAACCCATGTTTTAATGATTATTTTTGATTCTAATGGGTCACTCTGAATTTTTCATGCAGGCTGAACATGAAAACAGTCTCCTACACCTATCTCCTGCATTAGCTTCTGATAGAAAATAGATGGTGAAACAATCACACTCTCCTGGATGCCATTTAATCTGGTATTAGAACTGCAGCTCTTGTACATGTTTTTAATGATATTTTTACTATTTCAGATTCTGGTTCTGGGGCTCTTTTGCTTCTTCTTGACCTCTCTTCAGCATTCGAAATGATAGAGCATAACCTTTTTCCCCACAGGCTGGAATACTGTGTGGGTATCACTGGCACTGCATTATCATGGTTCTGGTCTTTGTTCACTAAAAGAATGTTTCAGGCAATGCTGGGCAAATGTTCTCCCTCCGCCTGCCTCTTCTGGAGGGTCCCACAAGGTTCCATACTTAGCCCCCTTCTTTTTTCACTATACATACTGCCCCTTGGTTTCATTTATGTGCTGTTTTGCTTATAGTTCCTCGATTCTGCAACCAACTTCCATCAGAGATATAACAGTCAATAGCTACGTTTACATGGGCACAAGTAATTGGAAAGAATGCCCTATCGGATCAAAAATTTGTCATGTAAACATGTCAATCGGAATATTCTGATCCGATTCGGCCTGACCCGAATTAAATTTCATTCCGATTGAGAGAGGTGGTTTTGTCCGATCGTCAATCCGATTGGCGTCCATGTACACAGCCATTCGGATTGTTGGGGTAAAATAATGCCCACTGCGCATGTGTGCAACTTCAGCGTGACCTCTTTCCGCCTCTGCGCATGCTCAGGACAGATTGAAAACATGGTGGGAGGTAAACAGAAGTGGTCTGTTGCCAACGTTATTTTTTACTGGAAACACTATGGGAACTCAATATTACTGAACGTCTCGATGGCCGAACGGCTAAAAATGCTGAGTTATACACTCAAGTGCATCTAAAAATGCAGGAAGCAGGAATTCACCAAAGCTAGAGAATAAGAAAATGAAATGCAAGGGAAAAGACGTGCGGACAAGATGGCGTTTTTTACAATTTTTCTTGCGGGAAAGAAAACTCTGTGCATGCTCAATCTATGGTGCGTGCATCGCGGCATGACCGGATCATTTTGAAAGCCAGACTAAAGCTCTATTTTAGATCAGTTTGCTAGTTTTATTAATGTTTTGTGCTTTTTCTGATTGCTCTTTGGTCTCATTGCTTTTAATTCTTTTATTGTAGGGTCAAAATAGTTTTTTGGCCAATTGTTTGCACTTAACTTACAATAAAACTGAAGCGATTTTGATTTCCTAGGATAATAAAAGCATTCCCTGTTGCCCTGATCTCAACCTTGCTTCCTTCAACTAAATCCTACACCTGTTTTGAAATCTCTACATTGGCTTCCGGTAGATTTTAGGATCATTTTAAAGATTTTGCTTTTTGTTTTTAAGTCCCTCCATGGCTTGCTGAACTCCTCACCCGGCATCACCCCACACGCTCACTCACGTCAGCTGACCAGCCACTCCTGTCAAGTTAAAGTAAGTAAATTTTATTTGTATAGCACTTATCACAGAAAAAGAATCACAAAGTGCTTCACAAAGATCAACAAAACAAAAGATAGTCATCATAAAGTGATCTTAAAACACAAGTAACAGAATATCATAAAATCAATTAAAATCAGAAAACAGAAAGTCAAAAAATTATAAAAATGATAAAACAAATGAAAGATGATTATAAATTCAAGTTAAAAAATAATAAAACACAAAAGATTTTAGTAAAAGCAGTTTTAAATAAAAGGGTCTTCAGCTGCTTTCTAAAGGTGACCAGACTGTCAGAAACACGTAAGGATAAAGGAAGTTCATTCCAAAGTCGGGGTGCAACAGCCTGGAAAGAGCGATCACCTCGACTTTTATATCTGGTCTTTGGAATTTCTAGAAGGTTCTGGTTGGTGGACCTGAGGGCTCGGGTTGGAGCATAAGGCTTTAACAGTTCAGTAATATAAGGAGGAGCTTGGCCATGTAGAGCCCTGAAAGCTCTAGTCTGGATTCTAAAGTTAATGGGTAACCAGTGCAGAGACATCAGAATAGGAGTGATGTGAGCTCAGGGCTGGCCCTACCCAATTTGGTGCCCCAGGCGAGATTACTTCTTGGCGCCCCCCCCCCCCCCCCTTTTTTTTTTTTCTCTCAGTGTCCCCCCTGTACAAACAGAGTTTAGGGACAGCAGCCATCTAAATGATCACAACAGTTCATTTTTATTATTTGAACAACAACAATCTTTCAAGCAGCTCTATTCCTTGCTGCAAAGGCATCTATAGAATCATTTAAATGACAGCAGTCTCACCTCTGGGTTGATGTTTGTAAAAAAAATGCCCATTGACACATGCTGGATCTCAGGTATGTTTTAATCAGGTTAAATCAGGAGAAACTTCTCTCTGCAGCAGCAGCTGTCACTGGTGTTGTGGCAGCAATCCTCAGGGCCAGCAGCGTATTAGGGTAAACTTCCTTCAGTTTATCTCCTCTTTGTGGAAATTCAAAGTCTGATGTTAGCTGATAGGTCCTCTGTGGACTTAAGGTTGGTTTATGCTTGACGCGTCCGCGAGGTCCGCAAGGCTCCGCGCGGCAAAATTACGTCATTTTAGCAACCACGCCCCTCCGCGTGTCCTCCGTGCGGCCCAAAGTTTCCACTACACGGACGGTCCAGCACGGAAAAACATGGTGGACTGCAAGAGCTCGTACTGGCGGACGTTCGTAAATACAAACATCTCTATGATTCGGCCCATAAAGATCACCGTGATCAAGATAATGTTAATAATTTGTGGAGTAAAATTGCTGTCACACTCGGAAAAGACGAGGAAGCAGTAAAAAATGTAAAACATCAGTGATTTCTACTTCTACTATGGTGTAGTGTTTTAATGCATGCCGTAGAGCCTCATGCCACCCCGCACTCTGGGAGAATATTGGCTCACAGCGGAGACAAGCCACAGAAGGTGGGAAGGAACTATAAACGCTGCAAAGTCCGACGCGCGTTCAATCCGTGCGTCTCATTTCCGCGCGGAAGGTACATGCGTCAAGCATAAACCAAGCTTAACTCCACCTTCATCTTACCAGACAGGTGAGGTCAGCCAGCAGGTCTAAAGGAGCCTTTAAAGACTCGTCCTGAACTTTAGGATGTGTTGATGGGTGTCTGTGTCCTCAGGCTGTTGAACAGTGCTGCTGTGTCTGTCCCTTCAGCTGGAAGCAAATCAAACACACATGTAAATATAAATAATCCTTCAGTAAGGTCACACAGTGATGTATAAATGACAGGTAACACACCTGAAGCACAACGTATGAATAACAGTATTGTTCAGTAACAGGACTTCAGCTCTAACATGCTGTTACAGGACTCACCTGATTCAGGCTGAATTTCAGAGGTGAGGGGCCATGTGCTGCTGCTGCATGATGACTGACTTGTAGCTGTATGCAAGCATAGAGCACATCCAAACTGTCACACCACTGCATTTGGCTTGTGTCCTTCTACTTCATTTTATGAATAAAATAATTGAGTTTATGCATAAAGTTGCAATGTACAAATAAACATTATTTTATTTGACTAATGATTCCTACATTTACTGTAATTACTAACAAGGCTGTAGCATTCATTAACAGCAATAATAACATATGAGTGTGTCAGAGACCACAGACATCTGGCTAAGCTTACCTGCTGCAGGGTGGTGTTGGTGTGGATGTTCCATCAGAAGCTCCAGCAGTTGTTAGGCTGCATCTAGACAGATACAGATACACATGTTACTGTACAAGATCACACATAGTAGCAGAGAAGTGAGTAAAACTTTATTTATAGAGCACATTTAAAGGGAATAGTCACAAAGTGCTGCACATGACAAGCAAAGAAAAACTGATAAAAACAATAAAAGTAAAACATAAAACACAATGAATCAATGGAAAGCCTTTTAAAGACAGATTTTAGGTTGCTTTTTAAAATGTCCTCTGATGACTGATTTGTATCTAACAGTGGGTTCTGTAGTGACCTCTGACATTTATATACTATCATTAATGCAGCAATAATCTGTTGCAATAATCTAAAAAAGAAAACCATCAATGTGAATTTTTGCTGAATACAAACCATTTTCTACTGAGTTTTAAAAAGTCACTTTGACCAGAAAAATATAATAAACAGACATAATTAATAATAAATGATCAGAAAATTATTAAAGATCATAATATAATTATTAGGAGTTATTATGAAACACCAAATTCTCAGAACACAAAACATCTGAAGATATTCCAGAACACTGAAATGATCCTAAGAGGTTATTGTAACGTGTTCATGATGCTGCTGCTCTGTTACTGTTGCTTTAAGGTCATGTTTACAGTCTGTGAGAGCTGCATGTGCAGCAGGTGAGATGCAGATCACACCAGCTGTTTAACAGCTTTAATAAACCACTGGTAACACTGCTGAAAAACCAGCATAGCTGGTTACTAGCATATGTTGTGTTTTAGTGCTGGGATATTGGTCCAGTATGGGATGCTGGTGATAGGATACTGGACCAGCACCAAAACACAACATATGCTGGGAAAACCTATGCTGGTCTATGCTGGTTTTTGCAGCAGGGAAGAGCTAAATATGATTATATCTCTTGCTTTAGTGCTGCACAAACGTTACAAAATTAAGAAACTAGCTTAGTTAAGCCTCCCCAGGATGCTAACAAATGATGTCATGATAACATCATCATTACTGTAACATTTCCTTACCTCAGTCTTTGTCGCGTTTTTCATCCTCTTCTTTTTTCCTCCTCTGGGCACCAGATCATTTAGGGCGTTTTGACATGTTGAGCTAGCTGACTCATCAGAAACGACCGTTCTCCCCAAGTAGCAGGTAGAGGTTAATGAGACGGAGGAGGGGGCGCCGTGGGCGCTAGGTTCACGTATCGTTTACAACTTAAGTAAAGTTGGCAAGATATTGACAGATTCGACATTTAAGATTCAATAACTGATCAGAACGTTGTTATGAAACATACCTCTGTGGCATGGTAGTGAAAAAGTTACAACCTAATTTTTTCCCCTAAACAACCGCCTGTCCACTGCTCCTGACGCAGCTAGCCCACGAAACTGCTGCGAGCGCTCAGGGACCGTCTGCAAATATAAACACTAGACATGGCTGAAAAGATGTAAAAACTCCACACTTCTACACGGTATCTATTCATTTATTTACTTAGTTTATTTCATTTATTACTTACTTTGCTGTTTACATGAGATGAATAGTGTGTCAAACAGTGTCCCAAAAAAAATTTATTTAAAAAAAAAAAAAGGGGGAGGATTTGGCGCCCCCTCCAGCGGAGGGCGCCCTAGGCAACGGCCTAGTCAGCCGATGCCCAGGGCGGCCCTGTGTGAGCTCTTCTGTTTGCTCCAGTTAGGAGCCTCGCTGCAGAGTTCTGGACCAACTGAAGGCGGTCAAGGGCTTTTTTGTTAAAACATGTGAAAAGTGTGTTACAGTAATCTAGACAGGAGGAGATAAAGGCATGGAGAACCATTTCAAGTTCATGTTTTGACACCAACCTTCTCAGTTTGGAGATATTTCTCAAGTGATAAAAACAGTTTCTGACCAGCGTTTTTGAGTGGCCTTCAAGAGACATTGATTGGTCAAAAACACCCAAATTTCTCATGTTTGACTTGACGGAAGAAGCTAAATAACCAAGTTGTTGACTAATCAGAGGAGCCATGCTCTCAGGGGCAATGATCAGACATTCAGTCTTTTCAGAGTTTAACTGAAGGAAGTTATCTTCTAGCCAGCTAGTGATCGCTGATAGGCACTCTAGTAGTTCAGCCAGTTTATGGAGCTCAGAATCCTTAAAGGAGCAGTACAGCTGAATGTTATCTGCATATAGGTGATAGGAGACATCATGAAAAGCATCAATTATCTGTCCAAGAGGGTGTATATATAATAAAAACAGGAGTGGACCTAAAACAGAGCCTTGGGTACCCCACAGAACAGATTGGTGGAATCTGACATGATTTGGTTTATACAGACACTGAAACTTCTGTTAGAAAGGTACGATCTGAACCAGTCTAGAACAGTTCCAGAGATTCCCACCAAGTCATGAAGTCTGTTAATTAAGGTGATGTGATCAACAGTGTCAAAAGCTGCAGAAAGAGCCAACAATACTAAGACTGTAAATTCCCCGTTGTCTGCAGCCATCATGATGTCACTTGAAACTTTAATCTGTTTCTGTTGAATGATTTTTACGAAAACCATTCCCACTAGTTGTCACATACACTGGTATGTGATATTTGTTCTCCCCATTTGACCCATCTCCTGCAGACACAGCCACGTTCATGAACCATTTGGTGGTTGAATCCCCCCAATCCAACCCCTTAAAGGAGACATATCATGAAAAACCCACTTTTTTATCCCTTAATACAGTATTTTTCACATTTTAAGTGTCTAAGTGTGCAAAAAGTATTATATTATTCACTATAGTTGCTATTTCTGTTTTTAATTATAAAGTTTTGGTCATATTTGTCCACTGGTTCAGTTTTTAAATTTGGCTATTTCATATTTTTACTATGTCGTCACGATAACTTCCAAATATGGTCTTGGACCTCCGGCTACACAGAAAGTAAATCCGCCATTTTTTCTTCTCGCTAAGATTTTTGTAGTCTAATGTGGAGAATGAATAAGTCAGGAGTGGAGAGTCCCAAATGTTCGTTTTTCTGAGCCACACAAATTTTTAAGTTTTATTCCCTTGAAGGACGAGTGCTGTGGCAGTATTTTCACATGTCAGGCTGGTGACTACTGCTAAAAAAACCACAGAAGGAGACGTGGACCTGCCATGACCAGGCTAAGAGCCGGCCGGCAGACGGGTACTTTCCCAGTGCAGGGCAGCAGACAGACAGACAGCATATGAAGTCCTCCAGCACGGTCCGGAGAAGGACTTTGAGGGGTCATTTCTTCTGAATATGGCAGTAACGGACACAGCAGCAAGCGGTAAGCTTCGTATAACTCTAAAATGTCGGCAAACTTTACTTTAGAATTGTATTTATGGGCTACTGTTTTGCTAGCATTAGCATCGGGCCTGTTTAAGCTAGCGCTATGTGCTAGTTATTTAGTAACTAGATAAATGTGGTTTTGGCTGATCTTTGTGGAAAAAAACGTGATCTGCAAATTCTCATGAACGCCTTTTATCATACCAGATATCTGCTCATACTTTGTAGCCCAGCAGAGACTCTCTGTCTTACTTTTTGAGAGTGAAGTAAACCTAGCATGCTGCAAATGTCACGCAAAAATACAGCGCGAAATAAAGTCATTAAAATGCGTCAACACAGTGGATTTAATACAAGTTTTAAAGAACAATCTCTGGGTGAAGTGAGGTGAGGTTTCATGGCTCACTGCAGAAATAAAAACTAACTCGGATCAAGTCAGACACAGCTAAACTAACACTCTGTATGAGCGTGACTGTCAGAAAGCTGCTAAAATAACCTGTAAAATAATTATAACAAAAGTAAAAATGCACCTTTGCTTTTTTAGTCCACATCCAGGAGGCTGGAGCATCTTTCACTGACAGGATGTCAGACTAAAGCCCAGATGTGCTCAGTTGGGACACAGCTGTTCATAAATGATGTTTAGGTAAGCCCTACACCTCAGACCTCTAAGAAGCCACTATCATTAGAACATCACAACCCCTGAATCACTCCATCTGATGGCAGCAGAGTGATTTATTTTATGTTTTATTGGTTTAGTTGCTGTTTGGAAAGATAACATTCTGTTGAAATGATTGAATTACATTGTTTTCTGTAAACAACCACCTGATCTGAGCAGCATGTGTACAGAATGTCTGTCTCCCAAGCAAAGTCTATAAAAACAGCTGCAACATTTAATAACTGTGCTGTTCTTTAATATGCTTATTTTGATTCCAATCATTTGAATAATTGTAGTGGCAGTATTTTATTAACATTTTTTATAAATTGTTAAATCATTGCAGCAAAGTGAACTTATAAGCAAAGTAAATAAGAACCAAAACAACAAAAATGTCACTATAAACATTAGTAGAACAGAACCAACTTTCCAAAAGCTGCTTGTAAACAAAATATGTCATTAAAGTTATTGTTTATCATTTCAGCATACGTCGATGACAATGACATCATGGAACTGGTCTTTGGAAAAGATTCCCCTCAACCATCTCCGTTTCTAGATGAGGTAGAGAAGATAAACACCCCACCAACCCTCTCGTCTCAGTATTCAGACAACGGAGGTCTCTGCCTACGTCTCCTGCTTTATTCCAGGACCGGTTTGAGGCCCTCATCATCAGGAAACTCCTGCCATATTCTGAGGACAACACAGGATGACATGAACTCTGAGACCTACATACCACCATCACCAGGACACAAATCACCTGTGTGCACAACGCCTGTAACAACTAAAACCAAAAGGGGAGACATTAAGTGTCCAAAGCCTATTATTCAAATATTTTTGTTTATTCTTTCTATTTATTATATTTATTTGTTTGCTGTGACATTACTGCTTTGTAAATTAATATAAACAAATAATAAAAACATTCACTGATTGTACAATTCGCCACAAGAACAGTTTCTTCCCCTCTGCTGTTGGACTCATGAATGTCAATCCTAGGGCTGCCCACTCCAGTCGCTTGGTCCCAGTCACATGACCCGGTGTTGTGTTTGTACCTGAAGCTGATCCACTCTGATTAGTACCTGCACTGTGTATATAGTAGCTGCTTCTTTAATTATTGCCACTTTTTATAATAATAATTTTATCATGAGTATATTATTAGTTTGAATGCTTGGAAAGCATTCAAAGTATTGAGTTCCTCTTCCTCCATTTTTCAGTTTCCGTACGTTTTTTGGCATCTAACTAGTGCCACAATTTTTACACTATTTACACAAATTTAGTATCAACCCGTTCAGCTCGTTCAGGTCATTCCGGGAATGACTTTTGGTATTGATATCTTCAACCGTTTCCGAGATATTCAGCTTTTTCTGCGATTTTTCAGCCCATTGAAATGAATGGCAAATCCTTCAAATTGCTCAATTTTTCACAAAATCCATTCAGCTCTTTGAACTTTAACTACTTCAACATACTTCAACCTAGAGACTTCATTCAACTTTTAACAAACCCAGAACAAGTTAACCTATTCTCGAATGACTCTGCTTCTTGATATCTTTTACGGTTTTTCTATAATCACAGGTTAAACTTGAGGTACGATTTGGAAAAGTTCAGGAATTTCTCCTCCTTCCCCCATTCAAAAGAATAGGGCCGAAAACTGACTTTGCTCAACTTCAAACAGGGTCCTGAGAGAACCGTAGAACTGATGGAAATGAGACTTGCGCTGGATGAAAGGTGACAAATTTTCCTCCGTTTTGATGTATAAATTATGGACGTACTCCAAAAATTGTGGTCGTAGCGTTAACTAGTTTGGAAAAGGTTTAAAAGATTTCTCCTTCCAGCCACTCAGAGGTGTGATAACCCATATATGGTCATGCCGTCTCCCACTGTAAGTCAGACCTCCAGATCTCAATCCAGAAAACTAAATTCAGCTACGACCACATCTTTTGGGGTAGATGCGTACTTTTCTCAAAAACAGTAGGTTTATTTGTCTGCTTCGATGGGATGTCTTCGATTTTGCTGTAACTTCCACGGTTTTTGCGCTACGAGGCTCAGAAGGAGGACTGAGCCAGATTTTCTCCCATTGGCGGCCATTCAAAAGATTCTCAGAGTTTGTGCTTCGATCGCTGTCTGAGAGCTGAAATCGTCTCGTCATATCTCCTACAATATTCAACGTAGCCACACAAAAATTCACACAGAGCACCCTCGAAGCCTTCTACCACTTACGGTTTTGGAATTTTTCAAATCGGTGTAATACTTTTCGAATGGTGATGAGACGTTCGAGGCCTGCAATTTGACGTTTGGAGCTGCAGATCAGGAGATCTGCACTTTCAGACAATTTCTCTAAAGAAAAATCTGCTACGACCACATTTTTTTGAGTACACTCATCAATTACTCAAAAATAGTAGTTTTACTCGTCCGCTTCGATGGGATGTCTTCGTTATAGCTGTATCTGCCACGGTTCTTGAGTTACAAGCATCTGAAGGAGAATTCAGCCACATTTTCCTCCCATAAAAAACAGGCATTTTCTGCTCCGTTCTCTGTCAGACAGCAGAAATTGTCTCCTCATATCTCCTACAGAATTCGACGTAGCCACACAAAATTTCACAGAGAGCACCATCGACGTCTTCTGCTGCTGACGCTTTTGGAATTTTTCTAATCGGTGCAATACTTTTTGAATGGTGATGAGAGGTTCCAGGCCTCCAATGTGACTGTTGAAGCTGCAGATCAGCTGCAGGATCCGATGACTTTCTCTAAAGAAAAATCTGCTACGACCACATCTTTTATAGTTCATGTGTAATTTTTTTCAAAAACAGAAGGTTTTTTGTCAGCTTCGATGGGATGTCTGTTTTAGCTGTATCTGCCACGGTTCTTGAGTTACAAACGTCAGAAGGAGGATTCAGCCACATTTTAATTCCATAAAAAACAGGCATTTTCTGCTCCAGACAGTAGAAATCATCTCATCATTTCTTCTACAAATATTCTAGGTAGGCACACAAAAAATTAAATATAGCACCACCAAAGCCTTCTGATGCTGACGCTTTTGGAATTTTTTGAATCGGTGCTATACTTTTCAAATGGTGATGAGAAGTTGGAGGCCTCAGATCGGACATCTGAAGCACAGATCCAAAGCCTTCCTCATTAAGGGGCCTGCCTGCTGCATCTAACAGCAGCAGAGCAGTGGTGTGATAATGGAGCTTTCTGATTGGTTCAGACGTTTCCCGCTATTTACTGTCTGAGAGCGGATATACGAAAAAGCTATTTTAAGTACAATCCTACTGGAGACTTGTGGCCTCTCTATCAGTCAGTCTGCTTGTTTCAGCAAACCAGTATCAGAACCAGCATCTGGTTTAAGACCAGAACCAGGATCAGAACCAACACCAGAACCAGGTCCAGACCAGAACCAGCATATGGATCCGAACCAGGGCTAGATTAGAACCAGGCCCAGAACACTGACCAAAACCAAAGCTAGAATCAATATTGTCTCTCTCCCTCTATCGCTCTGCCCCCCCCCTCCTTCTCCCTGATTGGCTGAGAGTTTTCAATTTTTTTCTGGCTATACAGACATACACACCCACACAAATTATACATCAAATCGATCGGCTTGGTCTCAGGAACCCAGTGCCCCCTCCATCCCTGCTTTCTGATTGGCTGAGAGAGTTCAAGCTTCTTCTTGGTTAACAGAAATACACACCCAGACATGTTATACATCAAATCGATTGGCTTGGTCTTAGGAAACCAGCTGTCCACCATCCCTGCTCTCTGATTGGCTCAGAGAGTTCAAGCTTATTCTGGGTTAACAGAATTATGCACCCAGACATGTTATACACCAAATCGATCGGCTTGGTCTCAGGAAACCAGTCACCCACCATCCCTGGTCTTTGACTGGCTGAGAGAGTTTTGAAACTTCAAAGTTCAATTTCTGCTCTTTCTAATAGTTTATTTTTGATCTCATTCTGCTAACTTTGACAATTGAACTCATTTTCAACTTCACTTCAGTTCTAAGGCATGTTCATCTATCAGTTTCAGCTGCTAAATTCACAGTTCAGCTAATTGTGAAAATTTAAATACCAGCTGTTTAAACATTTCAGCTGTCCAGTTTTTTAAAGTGTGTACTGAGACTTCAGTTTTCTGATGTTTAGAATTGTTTTCTCTTTTCTCCACTTATTTGGCTTTATTACAACTTGTTAGTGATATTTTGCTCTTAAATCATTAAATCTTTTCAGCTCATTTTTACAATTAAGCTAAATTTTCGCAGCAGAAAACTGCTTATTTCAGTTCAGCTACTCAGCATCTTCAGCTATCAGTTTCAAATTTCAGCATATCCTGCTAAATTCACAATTCAACTAATTGTGAAAATTTAACTATTAAATTACTTATACTCAATTATGAGCTGTTTAAACATTTTACCAGCAAAGGTTTTTAAACTATGTTTAGATATTTCTTTTTTCTGCATTTTAGGATATTTTTTCTCTGTTCTCTACCTACTTTTCAGGCTTTTTAAAACTTTTTATGAATTTTCGCTCCTGAATCTTCAAATACGTTGACAATTAAGCTTAGTTTTAGCTTCAATTCAGCAGTTTCAGCTATCATATTCAGTAATAAAGCATTCAAACGCATTTCTGCAAGAAATGCATTTTATCTAGTTACTTCTTATATTTGCTTATCTCTTATTTTTTATCTTTCTTTTTGCACCAAGTACCGCAGCAATTTCCTAATGTTGTGATTTCTCACACATATGGCAATAAAACCCTTCTGATTCTGATTCTTCTTAGTTGTAATGGTCCAAACTGGGCCGTGTAAACATTTATTCTGTAGTTGAACAAAGGACAGCCTCAAATCCAAGATGATCCAGCATGCATTTCATTTGGCTTCATGTTTCCTCCATTCTGGCTTTAACCTCATGGTATTTATTGAGAATGCAGGTAAGATTTAACTATATTTGTTAGCAAAGCAGGCTGATCTTGGGGATTTCTCTACAGTATTGATTTCAACCTCTGGGCATATTAGAGCAGTTATCACAGTTACACCTAAATACATTTAATAAATAAATAGCAATAAATAAAAACCTGTAAAGATGTAATCATTAGGACTTTAGTGATTACATATTAAAACATGGGGAGAAATGTACTTTATTCTATTTATCTTCAAAAAAGTAAAGAATTTGGCTTTTCTATGGAATCTCAAACCTATAATTAAATCAAAATGTAAGTGCTTTTTATCCATTTTCAGCCATTAAGACACCAATATAAAATACCAACAAAAAAAAAAAAAAAATATATATATATATATATATGTAGCAGATATGGTATTCATAGGTGTTAAATGATATTTTCCAATGTGCTGGTATTGATGGTTCATGTAATTACAGTGATAACACCATTGCATTACATTCATATGGAGCCGTTGTGTGTGCATGTGGGGAGGGGAGGGGGCGTGTTGGAGGGCAGGATGTTGGAAAACTCTCCCCTCATGTTTTAACAATGCAAATATAACGTTTCTACTACTGTAAATAGTAATTTCTCTATCAAACTACAAAAATGTCCGACTGGGGTCAGTCCCTCAGTGGAGGGGGCGGGGTTTGCAGAGCTTCATTCAGATTTAAAGAAACAGTACCAAAATGGGCCATTTTTGAGACTCTGCTCAGAACAGAGGTAGAGAAGGTGTCTGACAGAAACAATAATGAGGAATTCAGACCTAAGAACTGCAGTTCCACTGTATATGGACCACAACTGAATGATTTAGATGCAAAAAGGAAGAATTTAAAAGCATGATTTGTCTCCTTTAATGCTGAGTGTCGAGCAGGGAGGATTTGGGTCCCATTTCTTAAAAGTCTTCAAAGTCGGGATTTGAACTCTGATCTCCCAGTCCCAGGACGGACACTCATGCCACTGGGCCACTGAGCTGGTATAGCTGTCTATCCCTAGATCCCATTATAAATCTGATGAGTTTTCTCGGTTTGTGCGCCCAAGCTGTGGACTGCTCTGCCCTCCCAAATCTGTCAGGCACATTCTGTCTCAATTTTTTTATTTTGTTCAAAAACATACTTTTTTCTCCTGCTTTTGATACTGAGTGCCTTTGACAACTTCATTACTTTGGTCAACTATTAAATTTGCTGCTGAGTTTTTGTGTGTCATTCCTATTTGTTATGTGTTAAGTGTTTTTATTAGATTGCTTTTGGTCTTATTTAGTTATTTTATTTTTATTTAACCTTTATTCACTGGGTTGAGTAGATTAGGAACTAGGGATGCACCTATACCGATACCAGAAAAAAGTTAACCAATACCAGGTACCAATACCAGTTGCCTGAAAGTGGCTTCACTGTGACTTGTCATTTCTGTTGTAGTTTTCTATATTGACCAATAGGGGGAGCTGTTTCAATCATTGTGAATGAAAGCAGAAACAGGCTCACACCTGAAAATGCAAAGAGGACTATTTTCATTAAAAAGAACCTGCTGTTCATGTTTCCCAAAAAAGCTTAGTCCACACTATTGCATGCTGACTATAGTTTTTTTTATTTAAATGTGGACACTGCGATAGGTACATAAATGTTATGTTCATGAAAGCTGGAGACAGTGCCAATTAGTTCATTTTGTTTGTAGAAAATTGTGCAATGATTTCACAGAAAATATTTATTTTTCACCTAATATTTTAGTTTTGTGATCTCAATTAATATATTTTATTTTTTATCTAACTTAAAATCTTTTCCTGTTGAAAACAGAGAAGAAAATAAAACATGTATTCCAATTCATTGCATTTTTGTCTGTGGTAGAAGTATCGGTATCGGTAATCGGTATCGGTGAGTACTCAGATCCAAGTATCCTTATCGTATCGGTTTGGAAAAAAGTGGTATCGCTGCATCCCTATTAAGAACCCATTCTCATTTACAACGACGTCTTGTGGCTGTTCAGCACTTTGTGCAACCTTCCTGTTGCATTTGAAAGTGCAAGTGCATAAATAATGGTATCTGGACTTATCCTTGCTCTGAAAGATTTTAAAACAGCATGATACAGTTCCTTTAATAGACCGTCATATTAACTCCACCTAAAGCTCTCTCCGTGTTTGTGGAGGGACTTCCAAGATGGTGGCATACATAGATCAGTTTCTGTGTGTGTATACCTGCATGTGTGTGTGTGTGTGTGTGTGTGCGTGTGTGTGCGTGCGTGCGTGCGTTTGTGTGTGTGAGTGATTGGGTGAATACCATTTAATAGTTACATTAACATCCAACAATAAATAATTTATTTATTTAACAGTGGGACCAGGTGAGTGCTTCATGCTGCTTACCATCATCCTCTTTGCTGTGGGAGTTCTGGGAGCTGTGGCGCATCCTTTCTCTTCGACTCGCTGGAGTCAAATCTGACGCTGTTCCTAGATCAGCTGATCTCCATGTGGGCTTGCTCATCACTGCCTCCTCTTCGCTCATCAGTGAAATGTCATCCTGACCAGAAAAAATTATGACATGACAAATGTTGAATTGTTTGGTCATTTTTGGCTTGTATTTGTATAGCGACTTCTAAGGTTGTGCAACCCCCCAAAGTGCTTTACAGCACAACCAGTTATTCATCCATGCACACAAACATTCACACACTAGTGGTCATGAGTTACATCTTAGCTACAGCTACAGACACCAGCAGGCAGGGAGGGTGAAGTGTCTTGCCCAGGGCTGCCAACTTTTGAAGTTTTCCATGAGTGAGAGGGGTGTGGAGTGGGGGGCCTCGTGTAGCTTCCCCAAGCCCCAACCTCTGGGCTCACTTCCTGAAACACCAGGAACAGATAAAAAAAATTGCAGTTCTCCCCTCATCCACTGGGGGTGGCACCAGAAATGAGCAAATCCTCATTGCCTCCCATGTTAAAAATGCCAATTTCAGAGCAGAAATAAAATAGTTTAAAGCCTGGTACAACAAACCATTTTAGGTTTAATAGGTCTAGTTATCAGTCATGACAACTCTGAGGGGGGTGAATTTTTTGTATCTCATCCGTTTAGATGTAATTAAAGCTTGAAATGAAGAATAATTACGGGCGTGTCTTTTGGATTTGCGGAAGTTATTGGATTGTCAGAAGAGCTGTGGAGCTAATTAGCTGTTTGCGCCGGGGAAAAACCGGAAGGACACAGGGCCCTTCATCCTCGGCGTCACGTTAGAACATTGACTGTAGAAAAAGAGTGTTAGACTTGTGCCATCTGTGTAGTCATGTTCTAATGTTAATCTTGATATTGTTGGACAAAAATGGCTTGTTGTGGTATTGATTGCACTAACAGAGCATCCAAGAACATTTTTCTGTAAGTAAAGTTATAGTTTTATATTTTAGACTACTGACACTCTCGAGCTAGTTTAGCTTAGCAAAGTAGCTAGTTAGCCATTGTTTAATCTTTGGTTTAAACATATACTGTTTACCGTTAATTTATACATTTATTAGGGTTAAATATGGTGCATTTAAAGTAATGCTGCTTGTTGGGAAATGGGTTGAAATACGAAATGCGGGTAGAGCGAGATCCCGCCGATACGGTTTCACTCCGGGTATATCAGTCAGCGGCAGCTCAGTGAATCTGCAACCTCAGCGGTGCGGCTCTGGGCCTGTACAAAACCAGCCTGCAACGGCATTCGCGGCGAGCCTCCGACCCAGTGAGCCAGAGGCAATCCCGCACCAGGATGTTTGGGAAATGTGTGTGATGTTCAGGATTGTGTTCATGATAAATGTGTTTTGAAATAAAACATTTACATTATCTAAAGTGTAATGTCCTATCACAATCTTCATCAGCAGTCGGTTCGAATGATCCTTCTGCTGCCCTCCCACACCTGTTTCCCACACCAAGCACTTCTACCCCCGCCCCACACACCCCTCATGGGTCCGGGCCTGATCCTTCTTGCTCCCACGCGAAGTACCATCCCGCCGCTCAGTTGCTCGGAGCGTTCAGACACCCTGATGCTGTTGCGCACGCGCTTTCCTCCCAAACGGAGCTCGCTCTAAGCGGGTTATGAATCAGCACGATGAAGCCGTTTCATTTTCATTAGCCGCCAAAGCGATTCATCCCGTCAGATGTTTCCTATTTGGTTGTACACATGCACACCGCCGTGCCTATTTTGCGTACACGTTCTGCCGCCACGCCTGCGCAGGGTTCCCCTTGGACTAGTGATGTCACGGATGCATTCCTGTCGGGCTGGGGGGGGCATGTGCTTATCCCATTCTGTGGGCAGTCGATGAACCCCTCATGCTATATCCCGACCTGATCGATCAGATTTGGACCAGGTAGAAGCGGCCGTGGACCTGTTGCGTCTCACAAGAACGCACAGTGTCCACTTTGGTTTTCTCTCAAACCGCGGGATCTCCCCCCACTAGATCCACTAGAGGTGGATGCTTTCGCTCACAAACCTTGACCTGGTCTTGCTTTATGCATTCCCTCCAAACCCTCTGATCCCCAGGCTTCTGGATCGGATCAGTGTGTAGCAGTTCTCAGTCATCCTAGTGGCCCCTCGGTGCAGCTCTGCCTCATGGTTTCCAGACTTACAACCATTAGTTGCAGCGTGCCCTTTAGCGGCTGCCTTGGAGGTAGGTCGTGCTCATTCAGGTGGGAGAAGTAATCAGACACCCCCCAACCCTGGGCCAAAGTCTGTGGGTTTGGCCACTGAGCAGTCGCACCTAGAAGCTTCCGGGCTTCCCTTTAGTGTGATCCAAACTATCCAATTGTCTTACGCTCCTTCCACTATAGCATCTTATTCTGCTAAGTGGGCTGCCTTTCAGTGATGGTACGAGAAACAGCACTTGGACCCCCTTTCATGCCCTTTGGCCAATGTGTTGTCCTTCCTGCAGATGCTGATGGACAGGGGTCTGGCTTTCAGCACTGTTAAAGCATATGCCACTGCTGTTACCTCATGCCACCAAGGGTTTGGGGACAGATCTGTTTACAGCCATCTCCTTACTAAACGCTTTTTGAAAGGCATGTTGTGACTCAGACCCGTGTCTCGCTCGCTAGTCCCTCAGTGGGACTCGGCTGTGGTTCTGCGCAGTTTGGTTCTGCGCTCCGTTTGAACCTCTGGACCAGGTTCGCACAAGATTCTATCTCTTAAAACCACCCTGCTGATGATGCTCTCTGACGTCATGTAAGAGAGTGAGCAACCTGGCTGCCCTTTCTGTGACCCCATCCTGTCTCAGGATTCGGGATGATGGCGGTTCTGCTGTTTTATGCCCAATCTGGTGTTCACGCCCAAGAACCTCACCAGCACTTTCAGGTCCAGAACTATTACACTGGATGGATTCTTCCCCCCTCCTCATAATTCTGAGGAAGAGGCAGCATCTCACCCACTGTCTGGTGCGCGCTCAGATGTTACATCTCCTGCACCTCTGCCCTTCGCCGCTCTCAGCGTCTATTTGTGCATTATAGGGATAATTCCTTTGGACAACCCCTGTCTTCACAGCGCCTTTCCCACTGGTTATGTGATGCTATTTTGCTCGCATATGCCTCTTCTGGCTCGGAACCACCAGAAAAGCTGAGAGCTCACTCGATTAGAGGGATTTCCTCCTCTATGGGGCTGCAGGGAGGCATGTCGGTTTCTGACATTTGTCTAGCGTTGTCATGGGCCTCACCTTGTTCCTTCATCAGGTTCTATTTAAGAGATATGTCCAGCACATCCGCTTCCAGCGCAGTGCTTGGGAACATGTCAGTTTGACTTCAGCTAAATATGCTCTCGTCAGCTGCTCTCTTCAGCTGCTTACCCTGTCTCTCTATGCATGAGATGCTGCTGTTGTCAGGGATGTGTTAATGAGTCGTGTGCTCTTATTCACCCCTGCTGTGCTCACAATCACCTCTTAATGGCTTCTGTTATCACCCATTCTTCTCTGGTGTTTGTGTTCTCTTCACGCCATGACAGTCAGGACCCATTGCTTTCCTGGCTCCTTGCCAGGTGATCTCTGGTGACCTCTTCGGGCTCCTGCGTGGTGCCATTCTTTGACTGTCTCACATTTCATTCCAGCTGCACGTCTTATCTTACGCCCGCCGGCAGCTGTGTGGGAATGTGTTTGGGTTATGATGGGTGTTTTTGCTTCCGGTTCTCAATCAGTGAGGCATTTACTATCCTGCTCCGCCTTAACCCAACAGGCGTGGCTTAAGGGTGGAGCCATACGACATAGAACGTTGGTTACGTATTGTAACCCCAGTTTCTATGAGTATGGCATAGCCCTTAATCCCCTGGCCTCACTGATTCTGGGGGCTCTTCAAGCCTTTGGAAACTTTCTATGGTCCTCAGTCTCTTTTATAGGACCAGTGCCCTCCTGATAGGCGGGTGTACATTAAAGCTCTTCAGTTCATAGGTCGGTTGTACGATAACAACCCAACAGGCGTGGCTAAAGGGCTATGCCATACTCATAGAAACTGGAGTTACAATACCTAACCAACATTTTTGGGGGATGAAGTCATCACTTCACGACGGACTCCAGGGTACAGACACCTTATTTCATACTGTGGTTAACATTGATGAAATTGAAGCATTAGCCATAATATACTAACACATGTTGCATTGCTGTGTGTTCAGCATAAAAACCCTACTTACTTCTTGCTACAATTTTTAATCCCTTGAAATGCCTGTGACTAGGGTATGATGTGGGAACATTTCCTATCATGTTATTCTTTTACATAAATTTATATACATTATATACATTTTATATTATATACATTTACAGTTATCATGAGGTAAAGCAACACTTAAATGTGTAACATTATATAACTCTTTTGGGATTGTTACGGCCAGTGCCGTTTTTGGTTTTGTGTTTTTACCTCTCCTCCTTGTGTTTGCCCCCTCATGACTGAGAGGAGCTGATTTGCAGCACCTGACTCCTCTCACCCTGCCCGGCTCCACACTGAAGTTGGTGGCAATGACAATCAGCAGCTGAATGAGGACTCACTGCATAAAAGCCACCCAGCCCTCATCATCAGAGAGCAGCAGGCTGGAGAGGAAGTCTCTGTCCTGTTGTCTCCTCGGCGTGCTTTGTTTTAATCTCTTTTAGCCATTTCTGATTCTGTGAGTGTGCAGAGGTTTCCCTGATTCGAACCTTCTCGTGTGTGCAAGGGGTTCCCTGATTTAGTTTATTCTTCGTAAGTTGGCTAATTAGAGGTTTACTGTTTGTGTACTTATATGGCCGCCGATTAGTCCCTTTTGTTTTTAAGTAGTTTGTGTTCATTTAATTTATTGTGTAAATAAAATTGTTTAAGGTAACCTTTTAACACCTGAGCACGTGTCCTCCTTGTTACCCCAGGCCCTCTAGACCAGCGTTTCCCAACCCTGGTCCTCAGGGACCACTGTCCTGCATGTTTTCCATGTTGCCCTTTCAAACACCAGTGTTTCCCTGCTGCCACACACCTGACTTAAATGAATGAGTGAATAACAGGCATCTGCAGCATGTGATGTCCTCCTGAGGAGGCTATCTAAATCAGGTGTGCTGAAGCAGAGACATGGAAAACATGCAGGACAGTGTGCCCTGAGGACCAGGGTTGGGAAACACTGCTCTAGACAGTCTGGTACGTAACAGGAATGAATGAAAGATCTCAATTTTAAACTAAAATCTTCAAGCATTAAAGGTAAACTGAACAAAAATGGAAACAGTCTATTGATGTCCAAATAAATCAAACAGGAATTGAGATTTAATTTCTCTGCATGTTCTGAATATGTCATTTAATTTTAAGCTCATTATCTTATGACCCAGGCTCCAACAAACTACAGGATTAATTTCAGTTGCAGTCTGCATTAACGGAGGCCAACTGTCCAGAATTTGCTCCTAAAGACCATCAATGGATGCTACACTTTTGATCCCTTACAGTCTGCATGAACGGGACCTAAGGTGATATTCAAACATTTGTGTATTGAGATATAATTAAAATAACAGAAAGATGAACCCCTCAAAAAGTTGCAACATACACGATACATATGCAACCTTCTCATTTTTTATGTAAATATTTATTGACATTCTTCTCGTTGTTGAATGTTTGAAAGAAATCACAATTTATCTTAAAACTCTATAGGTGTTTCTATATATATTTGACACCAAAAATATTATCAGATGCTTTAAATGTGATTGTACAGGTTATAGTTGTTGTCCAATCCCAGCAGTATGGGGTTTTGGTTTTGTTTGTTCCTTTTTTTTCTTGCAGGTGTTCATTGCTGAGTTTCCTGCTGCAGAACCTCCTCTGCTCGTCCGAAAGGAAGATTATAAAGATCTCTGGGGACCTCACGCCAACACCACTTCATTTACTCTAACGGTGAATATCAGGCTGCACCTTGTTCTGTGTAGTTTTAAGCTGAACTTTAACCTGCTGACCTCTAACTTTGTTCCTATCATTGACTAGAAAACTGGTTCCTGCTTCCAGAGAAACTCCTGTGCAGAGAAGCTCCATCAGACTTCTCCGTTTTCCACTCCCTGTTCTGCTGGAAATCTCCACTCAGCTGGTTGCTGTTGTTTTTAATGTTTTCTTATTTATTCACTCTTTACTCATTTGTCCCCTTGCAGCCCTCTCTCTTCCAGATTGATCAGCTCTTACATGCCATCATTGCAATACATAATTCAAATATTTAAATAACATTATTTCATACTCAAGGGGAACGTCAAACGCCAAAGGTTCCTCTTGGAAGATAAAATCAGCACATTCTGGCAGAAAGACCACCATTCTTCTGCCATGTTGCTGTACAGGGCAAGTTTAATATTTTTTATAATCATATATTTTTATGATAATATGTAGGATATGTACTTTACAATCTATGTACATCTGTCTTTATAACACTTTTTTCCTGTCCACAGGTTTTGCTCTGTTATTTTATTTTGGTGTTGTTTCAATAAAAGAATGACAAATGATTTAAGTTTGGTTTTTTTACACATCAATTAATTATTCCCAATATCTGTAAAAAATATCTACAAACTTAGTAATTTAATTATGATTTGATTTGATAATGTTGGAGCCTCCCAGGTTTATTTTAATATTAAGATCTTTACACAAAGCTTCCTCACGTTTTGCTGCAATCAAAGAAATTCCAGTAGTTGAGGAAAAAAGTTTATTGTTTTTCACAAACATTTTTAATGTAACATGACTGTCATTAAATTTATAGAAATTACAAATAAAAGTGCATAAAAGAGGCCCAGAGAGCTGCACAGTCTTTTAGAGATGAATACAGGGTTGAGGGGAAGAACATTGTCAGCAGTGGTTTGGCTACAGATGGAAATATTAAACAAAATGACATCAATAACACATCAGGCATAACAGTCTGGGATATGTTTGTACTTTTTGCTTTATAATGAAACTGTCCTAAAGGCCAAGTTCAAAAGCGGTGAGTCTACCACATGGAAGTCTGTCACTGCTTTTGGAGATGGCCTTTAAAGGAGTCATCACCTGAAATTTTCACTTTTCCACTTAAAAACATGTCTATAATGGCTTCCTAATGATTTTTCACTGGCTGAGAAGCCGATATTTAACATTGAAGCGTTTGTTTAATCTTGCCTTCTTCAACCAGCTCACATGCACCCCACGAGCACGCGCACTCCAAAACCAGAACTTGAGCTCTGGCCTATATGCCGACACAAAGGTCGAATATAAACAAATATGAACCAGCAGCAAACAAACCAGCACAACAAAGCTCATTTCATAACGTGAAACACATAAATGATGTCTTACCGTTGACGACTCGTGTTATAATCCGTGTTATGGGAGACAAAACTCCGATCGGTTTGTGTATTCCATCTTCACAACAGCATAAGAGCCGATGCCTGGCTGTTAGCTTGCTTTGTCCCAACTCAACAACAAGCGAGGGCGCCATTACGCATGAGGCGAGGCTCGGGCTCGTACATACACGGTTAGATCCCGTAGGTCACTGCCAGGTCGGGTTCAGTTATAACTTTTGTTGTTTTGGAGCAAGACGCTGAAGCTGCTTCCTGCTTCCTTCCACCAATCAACGCACTCCTCAGTCCCGCATGCGTCCGACACAGCAGAAATATCACGTGTGATCTCGCGAGAAAATATGCCCTTCACAATAAAGGATCAAAAAAGCATATTTTTTATTTATTTTTCCAATACAATTTATTTTAATTAATGGTCTAAAAGACTATAATGGGACGTAGATATCCACGGTATTATAGGTGATGACCCCTTTAAGAAAATTAGCAATATTGTTTAAAAAATATCATTTCCCCTATTTGTGAAATGAACTTTGTCTGACAGAAACATCCCTGGACTGTCATGTCTGATGTGAGGATGCACAACAATGGCAGCATTTAAGCTGGAAATAAATGTAGCCATAACACTGTTGACAAACCTCCTGGCCTTCTCAATTCCTGCTGGTTTTGTAACAGCCCTCCATCTACACCTCTGGGTGATGGACGAGAAGATGATGAGCATATGAGGGTGTAGAAGGTGAAGCTGGTGCCGGTCCTCCATCATGTTCACACTGCTGACCACCCACATGTCGTTGCTGCCACAGTGGATGAGGACATCAGGAGCTGCTCTTCCTCGCAGGGAGTGGATAAAGAAGCTGAGAAGGTCTTTCCACCGTAGTCCACCCCTACCGAACCAGGAGACACGGACGTCAGGAAGGCCAAGGTTGTCTGTGCAGCTCTCTGGGCACCACGCCTCACGTAGCTGTCTCTGATGATCCAAATGGCTGTTGAGAGAATTAATGACAGCTCCACAGACCAATCTGTTGAAAGTACATTACTATTCTACATGAAGTTGTGGAGACAGGTACCTACATTTTCCTCTTTTGTGTAGTTGATACCAAGGATGTCCAGGCACCCACGATGACCTTGTATTAGAGATATATTAAAATAAGTGTTGTAATAAAAACATTGAAACTTTTAACCTGCTAGGCCTCAATTATTGATTAATGAAATTCTGACATACTTTACAGAATTAAATAGGGTCAAAATAAAAAAAATCGTTAATAGTAACTGTTAATCAGCTAGCGTGTCATATTGTGCTTATTTTATCTGTATATCTCTTTACTTCTTGGGAACTGTACTAAGAATACAGAATAAATGCTACTTCACTTGTGACAGTTTTTGTAAATGGAAGATAGGTATTAAGAAATTAACTTTAATAAGTCACTTAGCTTGCTCACGTATCTCAAACATTAATAACTAAGTTAAAAAAAATTTAACCATTATTTAACCTGGAAAAAAAACCTTGAGATTAAAAATCTCATTCAAAAGAGTTCCTGGCTAAGACGATCAACACACGTGGAAAACCGTTTCCACATCATAAAACAAAAGGACATTAAGATAATCAGCCTAAAGGAAAAGATAATTTCATTAAGGAAACAACTTTTTTCACATTACATATTAACTTACCATTTGGTTATTTTTTTATTTTCCGGATGATTGTGTTTGTTGGCAAAATCACCTTGGATCCTCCTCCATCAGCTACAAACTCCGTGTGAGCTTCGGCTTTAGCGTCCAGGTTAGCTTCGCAAGCAGCTAGATTGCTACCTACGTGGTTAGCTCTGTTAGCTTAGCTGCTAGCTTTGGGTCAGCTTAACTACATCCAGGCTATGTCATTTCCGTTTGACGAGATCCCTCATCTCTACCAGAGAGTCGTCATTTGACGGGGCTGTTGTTATCTAGGATTCTTAATCACTTGTGGATGGTTGCCTTTGTTCTGTAAATGTGGCAATTACATGTGAATCGGTGGTGTAGTGACCACACCACACCCAAGTCTGTGTATGAGTATGACTTGTGTTCTACACCTGAAAGGCAGCTTTATCATAGGTGTTAGGAAGCATCTTTTCAAATGCAACTATAGCAAGTTCGTCTGCTAAAAGTCACCTATTCACAATTAGCTGAACAGTTCAAGTCGGCCTTGCAGTTATCCTGCCTGTGAGGCTCTAATGGCAGGCCTCTGTTGTTGTTGGTTGGTTGTGATTTCTGACCAGTATACACTTCCTACTCTGTTTATGTAACCATACATTAAAGGTATAACAGAAAATAATGGCAACAATGAAAAAACACAACATAAGTACACCAACAAAACCATTCATTAGTTAGAAAAGGACGTGTACACCCCAAAGACAAGATATCACCAGAACACAAATGTGGAGTCATATATAAAATCCCATGCAAACAATGCAATAAAACATACATTGATGAAGTCAGATGGCAACTCAACACACAAACAGGAAAGGAAGTGATGCCACTAACAGTGGTAAAACTCTAAAGAAGGCTGCAGTGATAGTCGAAACATCAGTAAAAACAAGGTAAAAATAACACTTTTTCTGCGTTAAATAAAGAACCATAATGCAGTGCAAACATGAAGATTACTGAAACTGAAAAGCTAGGAGAACATAAGGATAAACTAACAAAACGATAAAACTTAACACCAAGAACAGGATCTTACACAGTAAATCAAAGAGCAGAGGGGATAAACACAAGGAAAAAAACTGAGGAAAAAACTAGAACAGGAGAATAGAGGATTCTAAATAAAAAAAACTATTTCTAAGAAAAACGCAGTGCTCAAAGGCACAAAAACGGAAGCTAAATAAGACATGAAAATACAAAAATTACACAAAAAATAAGAAAGTGAAAACTGATTGTTACGAACGTCAGCAGCTACGCCCCTGTTCGTCCTTGGTGTTTCCTGCCGCCTGATTGACAGCTCCTGCCTCTCTCCCTGCAGCTGCGGATAGAGCGCACCTGGACCGGATTCACCTAATTACTGTGGGAGCTTCTACAAGAGGACTGGCGTTCCTGACAGTCGAGGAGGACAAGCTTGGCGTAACAACCTCGTTTGTGCTCCCGCTGTCGTTAAAGACACTTTAGAGAAACCTCTGTCGATATTCTTAGGTGACCGTTTCGGCCCTATATGAGAGCATTTTTGTTTAGTTATCATTTCTACTGATAACCCTTTTCCGGTCTTATTAGATCCTATTTTTGTTTATGCTCTCCCTGTCGTGTAGCTTTCGTGCACCGACTTATGATCGTTAAAGATCCCTCTTTCTGTTTATATATATAATATTTTCGTTACCAGTAGTTCTTCGGGTTAAAGTTCGTTACCGAAACTTTTTCTTTTTGTAGCCGCCAGCCTTATTAGTGCGCCGCCCGGTCTCACCTTCTGTGAGACCCTATTTGAGTTATAACCGTTTAAAGCCGTGTTTTTCGTTAAAACCTGTTAGTTTTCGTTTAGTAAAAATTGTGTTTCGTTAGGGAAACACCCTCTTTTTGTTCTCTCGTGTGTGTTTGTACATAAATAAACAAGGTTAAACCTGCTCTGCCTTGGGTTTATGTTACCCCTCTGCTCCACACTTTAACATCTACGCCGGGGTTTGTAACATAAGTGGGGGCTCGTCCGGGATCTTTGTCGTTTTTATAGGCCGTGGAGTTAATTAGATACCTTGTCAGAGTGTTTTAACCTTGTCTGTGTGTATACAGGTCACATAACCTTCAAAAATGGCTCTTTTCGACTTGGCTGCATTCGTGGAGGCCCCATCCCTCGAGGTATTGAGGGGCTGTCGTAAGGCCGACCTGCTGTTGGTAGCCTCCCACTTTAAGTTAACTATTCCGAAGAAAATAGTAAAAGCTGATCTACGAGAGATGGTGACTGAATACCTGGTAGCCCAGGGAATTTTATCTCTCCCAGAGGATAAAACAGCGCCCACCGACGCCAGCGGAGAGGGGGAAAACCTCCCCGCAGACGCAAAACAGGTGTCGGAGAGTGAAGAGGAAACCGAGGAGAAATACTCCCAAAAGACGCCCTCGCCAAAGCCTCTGCCTTCCCCGGAGAGGGGGAGCCTGGATGGAGCTCGTGTCAAGCTGAAAATAGCCCGTCTTCAGATCGAGGCTGATGAGAGAGCTCAGGAGAGAAAATTACAAGTCGAGCTTGAATTGCGCCGACTGGAAATCCTGACTGAGGCAGACACAAGGGTGCGTCTTCGCCGCTTGGAGCTGGAGGCCCAAGCGCCCAAAGAAACGGACATTCAGAAATCTGCTGCACCTGCTGAGGAGGTGACTAAGCCAGAGACCGGTGCGCGGTCGAGCGCAGCTGACGGGGACCTGTCATCCGGCCAGGTTCCAGAGTCTCTCCCGACACCGGCCCCTTCTACTCCCCTTGATCTAAGTAAGTGCATCTCCCTAATGCCAATGTTTAGAGAAACTGAGGTTGATGGCTACTTCACAGCATTTGAGAGGATCGCGGCTGCCCTGAGATGGCCGAGGGATGCGTGGCCTCTGCTGATGCAGTGCAGATTAAGTGGAAAAGCCCTGGAGGTAATGTCTGCTTTATCCGTTTCTGACTCAATGAATTATGAATGTTTGAAAAATGCAATATTAAATGCTTATGAGCTAGTGCCTGAAGCGTACCGACAGAGATTCAGAAACAATTATATTAAACCTGGACAAACTCATGTAGAGTTTGCTAGAGAGAAAAACTCTCTATTTGATAAATGGTGTGCTGCGTCTAAAATCTCTGATATGCAGAGCTTAAAAGAATTAATTTTGTTAGAAGAGTTTAAAAGAAAGCTCCCTGAAAGATTGGTACACTATTTAAATGAACAGAAAGTGTCAACTTTAGCTGCTGCCGCCTTGTTGGCTGATGAGTTTTCCCTTACTCATAAAATGGAAAAACCTGTGAGACATGAAGCTGCTAAACAACAGAAAACGTCTCAGAAAGCCCCAGAGCAAAAAGACAACTTAACCTGCCGTTATTGTCATAAAGCAGGCCATGAGCTCAAAGAGTGTTTCTTGTTAAAAAGAAAACGACAGCAGCCGGGCCCTCGGCAAGAGATTGGTTTTATAAAGCACTCAGCACCTGCTGATAAAAAAAGAGAGACTGAGCAAGTCCTAAACCCATGTTTTGAACCCTTCATGTTAGAAGGTCACGTCTCATTAGACGAACGCTCAGAAGAACAAACCCCTGTAAAAATTCTGAGAGATACAGGTGCCTCGCAGACTCTGATTTTAGAAGGAGTGTTACCTTTTTCATGTAAGAGTTCTGCTGGCTATTCTGTGTTACTGCAGGGTGTGGAGATGGGTTCGCTACCCACACCTGTGCACACTGTGTACCTACACTGCCCTCTTCTCCGGGGGAAGGTGAACATGGCCGTAAGTGCTGCACTGCCCATAAAAGGGGTGGATATTCAGCTAGGAAATGACCTAGCAGGTGGAAAAGTTGTCCCTAACATGGAACTTCTTAATAACCCTGTGTTACAGAACACATGTTCCGCTCATCTTGAGTCCGATTTTTATCCTGCCTGTGCTGTCACCCGCTCCCAAGCAAAACGCGCTGGTGACGTAACTTTAGAGGGAACTGTTTTTATTCCTCTCCTTTCAGATGAGGCTCAGCCTGAGAAAGACTGTATTAGTCCACCGGAGCCTGAGGATAATGGAGGCCCCCTCATCAGCAGCTTGTTGCCTGTATCGAGGGAGGACCTTCTCAGAGCTCAGCAGATGGACGACTCCTTAAAGCCTCTTATGCATTTGGCAGGTGATGTAAACCCAGACTCAAAGAAAATGTATTATTATCTAGATAACCAGGTTTTATTCAGGGCCTGCATGGCCTCTCCCTGCTGCGGAGGGAGCTGAGTGGGGGCTGGTAAAGCAGATCGTGGTCCCCACCTCTTTGAGACCAGAGCTAATAAAGATTGCTCATGAAAGGAACTGGTCCGGACACTTTGGAGTAAACAAGACGTATCAACTTTTGCTACAGCATTTCTTCTGGCCAGGGATGAAGCGGCAGGTGGCAGGATTTTGTAAAGGTTGCCATGTGTGTCAACTAACTGGCAACCCAAACCAAGTCCTGCGCGCTGCTCCTCTGCATCCCATTCCGGTGGTGAAAAACCCTTTCGACCACATAATTGTGGATTGTGTAGGACCTTTACCTGTCTCTAAGACAGGGAAAAGATTTTTATTAACCATCATGTGTGTTTCTACACGTTTCCCCGAAGCGGTGCCATTGTCGTCCATAACCTCAAAATCTGTCATTAAAGCCCTGACTAACTATTTCTCAGTTTTCGGGTTACCTCAAATATTGCAAACAGACCAAGGTTCCAACTTTAGGTCTAAAATCTTCCAGCAGGTTGCCCGCACTCTTGGAATCAAGCATGTGATGTCGTCTCCATACCACCCTGAAAGCCAAGGGGTGCTGGAGCGGTGGCACCAAACACTCAAATCAATGTTGAAAAAGTACTGTTTTTCTACTGGTAGATCTTGGGAAGAGGGACTACCTTTTATGTTGTTCGCCGCCAGAGACGCTGTGCAGGAGTCCCTGGGGTTCAGCCCAGCCCAGTTGGTCTTCGGACACACTCCCAGAGGACCTCTTAAGGCCCTCAAAGAAAAGTTCCTGTGGCCTTCCCCACAGGATGGCATACGAACAGATGAATATGTAAGTTCGTTCCAAAAACGCTTAGCTGAAGCTAACCACATGGCTCAATCACACCTCTCAAAAGCAAAGGAGGAGATGAAAAGACAGTTTGATAAAACTGCCCAGCTAAGACAGCTGAATGTAGGTGACGAGGTGCTGGTGCTCCTCCCCGTTTTGGGCTCGTCCCTTACTACTAAGTTCGAGGGTCCTTTTGTAATCTCTAAGAAATTAGATGATTGCCACTTTGTAATTAAGACCCCTTCTCGCACGCGTCAGTCTAGGAAATGTCACATAAACATGCTGAAGTTATATGATCGGAACCCGTCTTCGCCGACTACAGCTCCCATTCTAACCGTCTCTACACCTGTGATTTCTTCCCTTCCGGAAGATCAGGATGACATCCATCTGTCGTTCAAACCAGCGGTCAGCCCTAGGCTAATCAACTCGGAAGCTCTTAAAGTGCTCCCTACCCAGCTGAACGACCTGTCAGAGAAAGTTAAGCAGGATGTTATAGCGCTTATCTCTGCCTATCCTGAGTTATTCTCAGACATTCCGACCCAGACCTCCGTCATCCAGCACGACGTTAAACTGAGTAATGAGCACCCCATCAAGCAACATCCGTATCGTGTTAATAATATTAAACGAAAACTGATGAAAGACGAAACCAATTATCTTCTGCAACATGGTTTTGCTGTTTCCAGCACAAGCCCCTGGAGCTCCCCCTGCTTGCTAACTGGGAAGCCGGATGGGACTTCACGATTCCTAACGGACTACCGAAAACTTAACGCAGTAACTATTCCTGACTCCTACCCTCTACCCAGAATAGACGATTGTGTAGACAACGTAGGATCTGCTAAATATGTGACGCGGTTAGATCTGCTTAAAGGTTACTGGCAAGTGCCCTTGACTCCTCAAGCATCCGAATTATCAGCTTTTGTCACTCCGGACACTTTCCTCCAGTACCGCGTGTTGCCTTTTGGCATGAGAAACGCGCCCGCCACTTTCCAACGTCTGATCAACACCGTTTTGTCTGGTCTTCCTTCCTGCAATGCATATCTCGATGATATCATAGTATACACGTCCAACTGGCCAAATCATCTGGAGGTGCTGCGACAGGTATTCGACAGGCTTAAACATGCCAACCTTACTATCAACCTGGCAAAATGTGAGTTTGCAAAAGCCACAGTTTCGTATCTGGGGAAAGAGGTAGGCCAAGGTCAAGTCAAGGTGTTGGAGGACAAAATAACGGCGATGTCTTTGTTTCCTGTGCCCGTGACTCGCCGAGAGCTAAGAAGGTTCTTGGGGATGGTCGGCTACTATAGGAATTTTTGTAGAAATTTCTCTTCAGTGGTCAGCCCGCTGACTGACTTATTAAGTCCGAAAAGGAAATACGAATGGACTAGTGAATGCCAAACTGCATTTGACTCTGTGAAACAATTAATGTGCTGTGCTCCCATCCTTTCAGCTCCAGATCTTAGCCGACCTTTTAAACTGGAGGTCGACGCCAGTGCGGAAGGTGTTGGGGGAGTTTTAATACAGGAGGATGACGAAGGAGCTGATCATCCCATTGGTTACTTCTCCAAAAAGTTCACCTCCTACCAGCGTAATTACTCAACCGTGGAGAAAGAAACGTTGGCCCTCCTGCTATCATTGCAGCACTTCCATGTGTATGTGGGATCAAGCCCTGCTCCCACGGTGGTATTTACAGACCACAATCCTCTGACTTTTCTGCATAGGATGTATAACCACAACCAGAGGCTGATGCGGTGGGCCCTGATGCTACAAGAATTTTCTATCCAGGTGGTCCATAAAAAGGGCACAGAGAATGTCCTCGCGGATGGACTCTCCAGAGGTTATACCTGAGATAGGACATTATTAGCACGTGTATATATATATATCTTGATAGTTCTTCCTCCTGACTTCCATTTTGTCTTTACAGCTGCCATTGAGTCTTCCTTGTAGGATGGAGAGTTATGCCCTCTTTAGGACATGGCTGTTTGTTATTTTGGTAGTGTTGCGGTCTAGAGGCTAGCGTTGGCCGTTAAATGTCGACCATCTCGGGGGCACTCCAGGAGGAGTAGGGGCCTTCCTCTCTCTTCACTGGTTATTATGTGAGTTCTCACATGTGCTTAATCAACCCGCCATGAAGCCGCATGAAGACCAGGCTGAGTTAGCTAGTTTTGATAGGCAGCCAGCGGAAACTCTTTGGTGGTCCCCTTTTAAGGGGAGGAAGTCTTAGTTTTAAAAATAGGAAGTGTTGTATAATGCCCCTAACACTGTCTATTTTTTTT
>SSNS01000795.1:88609-120152 GCA_006937985.1 Aphyosemion australe
TGGTCGTTAAATGTCGACCATCTCGGGGGCACTCCAGGAGGAGTAGGGGCCTCCCTCTCTCTTCTCTGGTTAGTATGTGAGTTCTCACATGTGCTTAATCAACCCGCCATGAAGCCGCATGAAGACCAGGCTGAGTTAGCTAGTTTTGATAGGCAGCCAGCGGAAACTCTTTGGTGGTCCCCTTTTAAGGGGAGGAAGTCTTAGTTTTAAAAATAGGAAGTGTTGTATAATGCCCCTAACACTGTCTATTTTTTTTTTTATGTGAGGGGGTGTTACGAACGTCAGCAGCTACGCCCCTGTTCGTCCTTGGTGTTTCCTGCCGCCTGATTGACAGCTCCTGCCTCTCTCCCTGCAGCTGCGGATAGAGCGCACCTGGACCGGATTCACCTAATTACTGTGGGAGCTTCTACAAGAGGACTGGCGTTCCTGACAGTCGAGGAGGACAAGCTTGGCGTAACAACCTCGTTTGTGCTCCCGCTGTCGTTAAAGACACTTTAGAGAAACCTCTGTCGATATTCTTAGGTGACCGTTTCGGCCCTATATGAGAGCATTTTTGTTTAGTTATCATTTCTACTGATAACCCTTTTCCGGTCTTATTAGATCCTATTTTTGTTTATGCTCTCCCTGTCGTGTAGCTTTCGTGCACCGACTTATGATCGTTAAAGATCCCTCTTTCTGTTTATATATATAATATTTTCGTTACCAGTAGTTCTTCGGGTTAAAGTTCGTTACCGAACCTTTTTCTTTTTGTAGCCGCCAGCCTTATTAGTGCGCCGCCCGGTCTCACCTTCTGTGAGACCCTATTTGAGTTATAACCGTTTAAAGCCGTGTTTTTCGTTAAAACCTGTTAGTTTTCGTTTAGTAAAAATTGTGTTTTGTTAGGGAAACACCCTCTTTTTGTTCTCTCGTGTGTGTTTGTACATAAATAAACAAGGTTAAACCTGCTCTGCCTTGGGTTTATGTTACCCCTCTGCTCCACACTTTAACATCTGCGCCGGGGTTTGTAACACTGATGAGAAGTAAAAACTGAAATTATCAGAGGCTAGGGCTGGGAATGGCTGGACTGACACTGTTACAAGGGTGTGAGTATGAAAGCTGAAAGATAATAAATAGAGGGACAGAAAAGCAATGATGCATAGGAAAAGGGGAGAGACATGGAAGAAACATGGGAGACATAGGACAGAGGACATGAACAACTGCACATTTTTCAGGATACCATGCTAACCTTTTTTTCATTTTTATTATCATTTTTTTAAATCTTAATTCTTCATTTTATCTTCAATTTTTTATTATATTTTTACCTCTTTTATAATTTAATTGTTCTTTTGAAGTGACTCATGCTTTTTTTTTTATTAAGCGCTATATAAAAAATCCTTTCTTGTCCTTTGTGTGCTTCTGTGAAGTCTTTGGATGGACAAGTTCAGTTGACCAGATTCAAGACAGGATAGAGACAAGTAGAGCCACTGCGCCAGCCTGAAAGACTGACAACCCCCAACACCCAAGCACATTCCATTGGCCATCATCTGTGGCTGGCTACATTTACAAATGAAAGGCAGCTAACGATCAGTGATTTAGTCATTGTTATCAAACCAAGCCGTCTGGTAGAGCTGAAGGAATCAGAAAATGCTGGGAGTTCTAGTGTTAAAGTTACGTTTCATAGCGGTGCATTTGACAAGACAGAGCTGAAAACGGCTCGTATCGCGTTGGTCTCTCTCTCTCTCTCCCTCTCTCTCTCTCTCTCTCTCACACACACAGACATGCGCACACACACACCATAAACATCGTTTTGTTTAACTTTGTGTGGGAAAAAATGCCAAGAACTTTAGAAAAAAATAGTTTGATCATAAAATAAAAAAAAAATTAAAAAGTTGTGTCTTATTCTGGTAGTTCATATTTCCTACTGCAGTTGTATTCATTCATGCAATCCAAGGGGTTCAAATGAAGGCAACTGGACTTCTTTGGTTTCTTGAAGACGTTTCGCTTCTCATCCGAGGAGCTTTGTCAATTCTGACTGGAATATGGGAGGGTCGATCTTATAAACTGTAGCTGTCTATTGTTGCTCAACGAGCAGCATCTGCCTGTGAATTCATGCACTTAAATATTCATGTTCTGAGTTTATTGAAAAACTTGTTCTGTATTAGTTCCTTTACTATTGTGATCAAAAACACTGAATCTCAATTCTGAGGCTGATTTGTAAATAGTTTTCAAATAAACAATACATATAGCAACTTGTGATCAATCCATATCAATTTCAGCCTTAAAATAATGTACAGAGTTAAGCCCCACCCACTTCCAGCTAAGCCACGCCCAATTCCTGTTTAGGCCCCACCCACTCCGAGTACAGATACAGATACAGATAATTTAAATGGTTGAACAGATACAGATAGTGGTGTACTCGCTCATCCCTAGTTGTCATGCCGTGCGCTGCACGAGACAGCGGTTGATTGTGTTCAGAGGCAAGGCCAGATTATCCAATGGGCATTATGGGCACGGGCCCAGGGGCCCACGCCCACTAAGGGCCCATGTGAGCAGCCCAAGGAAGTGGAATAAAAGAGGACTAACAGAAAAACATCAGGGAGACATTTATTATACTGTAACTGACTCAGCTACCGGGCACAACACACAGCACTAAGATAATCAATTAAAAGACTATTTTACAGGTGGAGTTACTCCACTGTATTTTTCCAAGTCTGTGCGCCGCTCTTGCGCTCATTCCAGCATCTCCTCAGGTACGGAGGTAACATTCTTAAAGTCACAAAAGAAAATCATTAACACGGGTAACGTGCTCTGCCTCAGCAGAGCTCCGAATATTTTACTCGGTACAAATGTCAGAAATGCACATTACAACGCATTATTAACCAGGAATCAATTAGTGGGTTTTGGGGTACTAATTACGGGGAAGCATGAAAAAAGGTCCAGTTTCGATATACCATTATTTATATTGACTCTAGCGCACCTGGGCCCTCATTCATCAAATGTTCGTAGAAATATTCCTATATTTGTTCCTATGAACTAAATGTAGAATGTTCCGACGAACAGTCAAAATCCTGATGTATGAAACATGCGGTGGCCTCTCATACGCATGTTCCTCCGCAGTCGTTTGATGATAACTCCCACCTGTGTGTACCAAGGTGCTCGTGTCCGTTCACCGCCATTTACATACAGAAACGCCCTCAATTAACCATATTTGGTCACACTATTTCCTCAGATCGGGAGGGGATTCCCTGGGTTCTTCCCGGACAAAAATGAAAAACTTTATTGACAGTGAGATCAAGGCACTGGCTGCTGAATTAAAAGAGAACAAACTAGTTTCAGAGGTTATAACTGTATTATTGTAAATGCGGTCAGGACAGAGGAGAGGTTCCTGTCAGAAATAAAGAAATAATGGTTCAATAATAATTAAATATGAAGAAACGTAGAGAAACGGACTGAATGTTTGATTCTATTGTCAATTACAGTTTACATCTGAAGAGTTGTCTTCATGTTCTGTTTATGTTTGTTGTTAGAAAATGTTTGTTGATACTGCAGCCTCCTTGTTACGGTCGTTGGCCGGAACCTCGGCCTGGGACCCAGCTCGGCTCCTACTCTGCTGTCTCTGTCTCCAGTTCAGTGCCTGGGACAGCGACTGGCCCGACTCCACCCTTCCTCCGGCCATCAGCAGGCCCTGTGGGAGCGCAGCTGCTCTCACTTTTAATTAATGAGGAAGGCAAGAAAAGGCTCGCGTTTGCTCCATTCGAGGACACGACAGACCCGAGAGGCCTGTTGATCTCCTGATCCTAGCTACTGACAGGTTGTCTTAAGCTTCAGATAAGTATATTGTGTTACAGGTTCTGGTTCATCGCAGAGTTATAGAGTGGCCAAAGGCTGTGGTTTTCCCTTTCCATGGAAAGTGTTTTGTGTATTTGTCGGTTTACATGTCTAAACCCATTCTTTCCTGAGCAGGAAAGATAGTTCCCTTTCGGTGAAAGGCGTTATGGTTTTCTCCGTTTTTTTTTTTTTTTTTTGATTTAGGTTGTTCATTATAAGAGAGATCCTGTAGGGACCTTCCTATTAAGACCAATAAGATTAAGAAGTTAGAATACGGTATCCATCTCCTTTTGTTACTTAGAGATTGGCGAGGGGGTCGAAATAACTTTCTGTTGTATGCAACCTCCTCCCTTTATTAGTTGGATTATTGTCATTGTGATTGCCAGGTGTGGTCCTGCTTGTTACAAATAAAACATAAGTTGAGTTTCACCATCTCCCTCCGGGCAGGTTTATGTTACCCCTCCTTCACACTCACCATCGCACGTCGGGGTTGTAACACTCCTCTGAGCTCAGGTATCTGCTCAGGAACCACTCTGGATCCTCAGCAAGTGTCGGTGAGTTCATGAAAGACGCGTCCTCTCCAGAGCCTCTGTCAAATCCTCCAATAACACGAGATCAGCCATGCTACAATAGCTACGTTTACATGGGCACAAGTAATCGGATTGAACGCCCTATCGGATCAAAAATTCGTCATGTAAACATGTCAATCGGAATATTCTGATCCGATTCGGCCTGATCCGAATGAAATTTCATTCCGACTAACTACGTTTACATGCGCCAAATTTCCCCAATCCGATTCAAATCTTGGTTGATCGGAAATCCCAAATCTCTGTTTACATGCACCGTAGATTGCGCATGCGCAGAGTTGTCTTTCCTGGACGAAAAATTGTAAACAAACGCCATCTTGTCCACACGTCTTTTCCCTAGCATTTTATTTGCTTATTTTCTAGCTTCGGTGAATTCCCGCTTCCTGCATCTTTAGATGCACTTGAGTGTATAACTCGGCATTTTTAGCCGTTCGGCCATCAAGACGTTCAGTAATATTGAGCTCCCGTAGTATTTCCAGTAAAAAATAGCATCGGCAACAGACCACTTCTGTTTACCGCCCGCCATGTTTTCGATCTGTCCTGAGCATACGCAGAGGCGTAAAGAGGTCACGCTGCAGTTGCACACATGCGCAGTGAGCATTATTTTACCCCAACGATCCGAATGGCTGTGTGCATGGACGTCAATCGGATTGACGATCGGACAAAACCACCTCTCTCAATCGGAATGAAATTTCATTCGGATCAGGTTGAATCGGATCAGAATATTCCGGTTGACATGTTTACATGACGAATTTTTGATCCGATAGGACGTTCAATCCGATTACTTGTGCCCATGTAAACGTAGCTATTGAGAGAGGTGGTTTTGTCCAATCGTCAATCCGATTGGCGTCCATGTACACAGTCATTCGGATCGTTCGAATCTATAAGCATGTCTTTTTACATATTTGAAACAATTCAGATGACCTCCAAGTCCCCACACCCAGGGCCTGGTCAAGGCATTTGGGGGCTCAAGGCAAAATGGACTTGGAGGCCCCCCCTCCAAAACGTTGAGTTTGTGCACTCCCAAAAACCCAAATTGTGAACAGTTCTGGTTTCTCTCTTTTGAAATAAATATAATGGCTTTTACAGCATGTTGTGGAGTGGGGGGGGGGGGGGGGTATTTGGGCAGGGGCCCTTGCAATCATAATCCGGCCCTGTTCAGAGGACTCACTCATGATAGTGGTGGCTCGCTTAGGGACTATCAACAAATTTCTAGTCATTTGAGAACGCATACAAAAAATCAATAGCTTCCAGGTAAATTGATCAAAATCCTCAAACCCAGTTCCCAAATGTTGTTACTAAGCTAGACCAATGAGACACAGCAGTTTTTAACAACTTTTATACAACCAGATTTTTCAGGCCATTAACCAGAGAGCCACTGTGGCTCCAGGGGCGGAGTGCACCAGCTGGGCGTAACTTAAGCCAGTCTTAACCCTTACGTCTGACTTAGCTAAGTCAGACGTAAAGACTGGAGATTAGACCGAGTGCACCAACACAAACTAGGACCAGTCGTAGCTGCGCCTGGGTGTATCGTGCGCGTTCACGAGAATACAAGCGTTGCTGTGCTCGTTGCCTAGTAACGTATCGGCCCAAGCAAAGCTGAAAGCGGGAGGCAACTTTCTATTAAATTAATTTAATGACACAAAAACGAAAAAACAAAATAAAAAATGCTGTTTGGAAGATGATCACTGCTGCATCAATAACGAGTGACGGCTGAGTGCGACAGTTGAGGAGAAAAAATAAATAAAAAATCTCCTGTCAAGCGCAAAAAACACCAGTCTGCTCTTAAAAATCCCCAGACTGGCAGGATCCTCTTCCAAAAGCTTTGCCATACAGCTCTGTGATTACAGATATTTTTGAAGTGGATTCACCTGCTTTTATCGACCTTTATGGCGTTGTTCAGCGCCCGACGCGCTACCCGATGAGATTTGGGAGGATGAGCGCTGCGCTGAGCTCACATCCTCAGCACGAGAACGCTGCTTTCAGGAAAATGATCGGAATGGCTCATATGGATTATTATTATTATTATAGACCATACACAATTCTCTAATAATATAGTGCTTAAACTCACGCACAGGAATAAACAAATTCATCGGCTGCGCTGCAGCCCCGGCGAGTCTCCTCTGTGCGTTCCGTCTGCTGCTTATTTACACGCTCATAAAACAACTCTAGGCCTAGATCTTCCCACTTACGCCTGCTCCAGATCAGGCGTAAAAGTTACACCTGGGCGCAGCGGCTGAAGGACTTACGCCTGAGTGGTGCACTCGTCTTAACAATGAGCTGGACGTAACTTTCAAATCTACGTCGGACTTAAGGTTACGCCCGGACTTACGCCCAGCTGGTGCACTCCGCCCCAGAGCTGCAGGTTGCAGACCCTGTTCTAGTTAAACAGCAGACAAGTAAACCAAGCAGCAGCGACATCTTTGCATTAAGGGAAGGTGTGGCCAGGCACCATCAGATGGCACAATGGAGCTCAATGCCTGCTTAAAATAATCAGTGAAACAGAATGATTTGTTTTAGAGTAATATTGTATAAAAACTCATTCTGTCACCAAGAAGATTCTGTTATAAACATGTGTGTGTCTATAACTAAGTTTTTCCCAGGATACTGACAAGCTTAGTAGGTTAAATCCTCTTGAAAAACAAGAGATGGGACTGGACCGAGCTGGACCCTCAGCTTCATTTTAAACACGGAAAGTGCACATTCTCAACTCACTCTCAACAGAAAACCGTGGGGCCTCACAACTCCGGCCATAAGCTCAGAGCAACTAATCAAAATAAAGGATAAAAAACACATGATATTATGTATACATTTTGTGTGATAGACGTAAGCAGGAAGCCATGCTGGCTATGCTGGTTAGCTACCAAGACAAAAAAATAATAATAAGGAGCTCTTTGGTTTTTATGGAACTTATGAATACGTCAAGAAGTATGACAACCAAATGTGTTGATTAACTTCTAAATCATTTTTACTGCAAAACTCTTGAAGTCCTTGACACCACTGAACCCGAAAAGGTCAAACTTATCACTGGCAAACAAAAAGCTCCATGAAGGTTGTGAATAAAATAAATACCGTAAATCCTCTAATACAGGCCCGGGCCTTTATTTACTCAAGGGCATCCTGGTTCAGGCCTTTATTGGAAGGAGGCCAGAATTAGAGGCAGGCCTATTTCAATTTGAGCAAAATAAACTACCAGTAGAATGAATAAAAACAAGATTTTGTGTCTATTTGAGCGGTGACTGAAGTCTCACGTGCAAATCAAAAGTGATGATTGGTGGGTTTCACTCACGTGACCCTGCCCTGGCGCTGAACTCAAACAGTGGACAGGAAGTGTTTTGCTCTACTATAAAACACAGTGTGACAGATGAACGTGAGTGTTCTAAACGAGCTGGCACAGACGCAATATCACGAAAAAAATGGCATCTTCCTTTAGGTTATGACTCATTTAATTTTAAAAGTTGGACTTTTAATACATGCTGGAGGATTTACCCAACGCTGAAGCGATCGACACAACAAACTTTCTCGTGTGGCAAATCTCATATTACACTGCAAACCAAAAGCCTTTTATGAGTCTGAAAGCCTATTTTATTTCAGGTTGGTTAACAGTTTAGAGATCCGGAGAAGCTTTAAATGACCGTCTTGTTTATGCTCGTGAGATGTGCTATTTTAGTTATGTAATTAACTCGTAATGATAGCTAATGCTAACAGTGAGTACGTGCTAGGATCTACTTATAACTAACGTTTTAAGCCTTTTTTAATCCATATTTCTGGTACATTTGTTTGATTTTATTAAGGTATTAATGCCACGCTACAACACTGAGTTAACGGCTAAAAACATTAGCACTCTAAAAGCTATTTGCGGTCCGCAAATAGCTAGAGTGCTAATGTTTTAGCCGTTAGCTCAGTGTTGTAACTTGTCATGGAAACAGTTTGCAATTTGCGAGATTATGATCCACTAGATTATGATCCACTAGTCTGCTGTTACCGTAAAACCTGGTATATGTGCGCCTCGAAAAATCGAGTGAGGGCCCACTTTACCGTCGATCTCCGAAAAGAAAAAAAAAACACACACCCCACGCTGTTTCTAATAGTAGCCCCAGCCACTATTAGAGACCGGCCTGTATTTACCCCCGCTGACAGCGAGACCGGCTAATATAGGAGACCCGGCCGGTAATGGAATACATGCCAATATTAGAGGATTTACGGTAGCCATTATATAAGGAATTAAAGGCTTGATGCCTAGTTTCATTGAAACTGCAAAACAGATCCAGCAAGTCTGGCCTTTTCTTCCAGTCACTGCTGAAAAAAGGAGCAAAGGATTAACAATCTGGGGAAACAAAGTCTGAAGGACAGTTGAGGTTAATACAGAACCACATACTGAGATAAGAGCTAGAGTACAAATAGACCTAAAAGTTGGGCTGTGCCTCAGACCATTCAGACCATTCTGAGCTGTCCTTGGTTAATGTTTGGAGTGATGCTTGTATGGTCTCCCTGGGATCCTTGGTAATAAACTGATAAGCTGTATTTCTCGTCTCTGTTCATTGAGTGGAGTCCTGATTTCTGTCGAAACCAACCAATCTCATTGAGGGGAAGGAATACACGAAGCAGTAGGGAAATTCTCACCTCAACAAGGTTCAGTAAATCAGTTACAAATCAAAACTAGAACTGCAAGCAGTTATCACCTTGTACCAAGCCAACCAGCGCAAGTCCCCCACCCAGCCTCGCCCCCGCCTTTGCCATTCCTCATGTGGCCCCGCCCCTCCCACACGGTTTCCAGCCTGTAATAAACCAGTTCAGCTAATAAACCAGTACAATAAAAGAAACATTCAGGAAAAAATTTTGTCACACTTTTGCACTCGTGCAGAAAATCAGGGACAAAATTATTTGGGTATATCAGCGCCACCCCCAAAAAAATCTAAATACCAACAGGGTCCTATTTTGGTCATGTCCATGTTTTGTCTTTAAAACCTTTGGTGTTGCATAGATTGCACAATCTTAGTGTAAACATTGAACATTAACATTCCTACTCAAATTAAAAACTTCAAATAAAATCCATAACTTCTGGATTTATTTATAAAAATATGTGCTAAGTTTCATGGAAATCCATCAAGTCATTACGCTGATATAAACATTTTGACCTTTTAGCGCCCCCTATAGAACCTGAACAAATTTCAAAACACATGGCTTAAATCTTATTCTTCATGAGAATTCAGAATCTCATCATTTAATCTTGAAAAATGGTGGAGATTTAGTTGATTACATCCTGTGCTAGCTAGCATAATGATTTTGGCTTTTTGTCATTTGCACAGTTTTCAGTATTTTTGTAATTTTCTTCATTACAATTAATTGGCTTTGTCCATATATCATGTGTACCTTGTTTCAATTTGATTCTGCAAAAATTGATGGAATTGTTCCTAAAACTAGGTTTTGCATTTCATGCAACGTAGCAAAAAATCTAGCTAAGCGAAAACGTGCGCAGTATTGATCAACTAATGCAAAATTATCCAACAATAAAGGAACTGTTCAGATTTTGCGGGGTTAGGCCTTTGGATTGATGGTTATCAGCCAAAATGCTTTGTTTTTTCGAAACAGCGCCCCCTAGATAGTGGGGGGTATGAATTTTTTTGTGTAGGTTTTGGTGCAATTTTTCTAGTTGACTGCAATGTTACTTGTTAATTAATGGTTTCAGATTCTGAAGTCCAAGCAGTTTTTAGTTGAAAACATCAAAAGTATATATACTTATACTAATAAATAAATTCATAAAAAAATCTATAACTTATCAGAAAATTACCATAAATAATTGGGATGTTTATGTCTACATCTGGAATAAGATCCTATAATTTTAATGATCCTAGAACATTTTTCCTTTTTTTAATAAAAAAGTTAACTGCTATTTCAGTGATTACTGACTATGGTTATTAAATTCATAAAAAAAGATTGCTTATCAACAAATTTCCAAAATATTCTTGAGTCATCATGAGGTGAGTAAAAATGATATTTTGAAATTTTCTTGTGTCTTAATTAAATGTTTTTTTCAGTAAAAAAAAATTATATTGAGATTTCAAATTACACTGACCGTAGCAAAAAGAAATTTATATAAAATCCATATTTAATCAATAAAATGCCAAACAATATACTGATCATCCTGATTATATTGGGAATAATATGAACATGTTATAATGTCCTGACATTCAATGCTTTTTCCAATAAAATTATGACTTTCATTTTATGACTTATTGATGAAATCATAAATAATTCTAAAAAATTTAAAAATCATCACAAAATTTCCAAAATATGCTCACATGGCAATGTTGAGAAGTGGAATTCCTTTGTTTTTATATCAGTAGAATCAAAGTTTTTTTGAAGACAAATTGGTAAATGTCATTTTAGTGATCACGCCAAAAATGAAAATATTCATAAAAAATGTATTATAAAATTAGTAGAAAATTCTGATAACCATTGGTACATGTGGAATGTTATATATGCTTTATATTTAATCTACACCTAAAGAACTCACTACCAAATTTTTTTTACTTTTTTTCACAAATTTGAACTGAAAAATATTTTAAAATTCATTAAAAATCTATCTTTCTTATGAAAATCTCAAAATACATGACCCTTAGGATGAGTTACATCAGCCTATACTTTAAAAAGAATCAGAAATGTAAAACGTTTGTCAAAATAAAATAATATTTGCTTAAGTGGCTTTCAATCAAAATTTGTTGTAATATTAACTCATTCACTGTCATTGATGACTTTAGTCATCATTTGAAATCCAACCGCTCACTGCCATTGACAATTTTAGTCTTCAATTGCATTTTTTTATGGGGTGGGCGTTGGAACGAGCCCCCGCACCTTGAGAACAAACATTACGTGTCTAAAGCTGATCTTCATCCGTGTATGTCACACATCATGTGAAGGAAGCGGAAAATCAATGGATTACGAGTTTGTTTTGGGATGCTGCTGTGAAAAAAGCAATGTGCCAACCGGAAATGCTTCTGCAGCTCACGCTTTGACAACAGATTGTGAAAGAACGGATAACGCTAGAAATACGGCGATTCTTCCTGATGTAAGAAGTGAGTCTACTCTTTCTTTTGGTAGTTTTGGCGTTTACATGATCATAGAGCACAATGTTCTGTGACTCTTCAAAAAACAGTAAAAACGCTCAAAAACGCTGGCAGTCAGGGGCTTTCTGATGAGAAAACGGCTGGCAGTTAATGAGTTAAACACAAGGGGGTGCTCAAATCAGGACATTTTATGCAGTTTATAAACCACTTAAAGGTAAACTGTGTGTCAAATTTAGAGAAGTTTGGCATAATGGAATTCGCGCTACAACTGCTAGTCTATAAAATCATTTTCGTAAATAGAAAGAGAAACCTTTGTCGTGGAGCTGTGATTTTCATTATATAATCTCATTATTATGTAGTTAACACAACCTGTGCACCTTAGCCTCCTACATGCAATTAATGATTTATAGGAAATATTTTCATTTTGAAATAAACCACGCCCACTTTGGCCAATCATTACCATATTAATATCATTGTCTTAAGGCTGTATAATGAAGATATCCACAAAGTTTTCGTGCAGATCCTTTCAGCCATTTTGGCAGTATAAATTTCTCTATTTTATAGCGCCCCCTAGACTTGGATCAAGCTGAAAATCAAAATATACACTTGAATTGACCTTAGGTACTATTGGCATAAAGGGCTTTGAAAAATGTCAAACTGTTTTGAAGTTACACTAAAAAAACTTTTTTATTTTAAAAAAATTATTTTGAAAATGCATTATTCGGGAAAATAAACAAGATATCAAAAAACAGTTCACATCGTTTGGTCAGCTGCTGTTCCCCTCTTGTCAGGCAAAGTTTCGATTCGATTGGGTTTGATGGCAGGGAGGAGTTAACCAAAATATTATTACTTGGTTCTTTCTTTTTCACAGATCAGGAGTTGTTTTTACCTATTTTCTGTCTGACGTTTCGATCGCAACTGCAATCATCCTGAGAGCTATGTTGCGGTTGGCAGCGTCACTTCCTTCTCCATTTATCCGTGGGCAGCAGAGGACGGTGTCGCCCTCTGCTGCCCATGCTCTCCTCACCGATGACACAGTCCCATGCATGATCCAGTGTGTAAACCCCATTGTCTCTGTTCATGGTTGTCTGTCCACATCTCCTTATTTCTATTGCTTCCTTAATCCATCTTTTATATATTTGTTGTTCGGTGTTTATGATCCTTGTTCTGTCCCAGTCCATTATATGATTTTCTCTTGTGCAGTGGTCTGTCACAGCTGATTTTTTTATTGTACTTTCTGCTTCCTGTTTCGCTGCTCTTGTGTGTCTTCTTCTCATCTCCTTCTCACACTCCTTTCTATGTTCTATTGTTCGTGTGTTGAGTTGGCGTCCGGTTTCTCCTATGTATGTTTTATTGCATATTCCATTCCATTCCATTTTTATTTGTAGAGCACACTTATACACAGCCGAGGCTGACCAAAGTGCTGTACATATTTTGCATGGGATTTCATATATGACTCCACACTTATGTCCTGTTGGTATCTTGTCTTTTGGGTGTACTAGTCTTTTCCTAACTGTTGTGTATGGTTTGGTTCCAAACCACAAACCAAAAATCCAGAAAAACAAGAACTAAAACCAGTGATAACCCTTCCATACATCAAAGGCATAACAGAAAAAATAACAGCAACAATGAAAAAACATAACAAATATATCAACAAAACCAACCCTAACCTAACCTTAACCCAACTCACTAGGTAGTGTTCAGTTGACAGCTCTGCCCCTCTCTTCACCCAAGAGTCCAAGATATGCAGCTGCAGATCAGATGAAACAACAACAAAATCGATCATAGAGCTGCAGCCTAAGGTATCCTGGTGCCAAGAGCACGTAGAGTGTCCGCCCCGGGACTGGGAGATCAGGGTTCGATTCCCGGTCGGGTCATACCAAAGACTTTGAAAAATGGGACCCAATGCCTCCTCGCTTGACACTCAGCACTAAGGGGTTGCATTGGGGGGTTAAACCACCAAATAGTTCCCGAGCGCGGCCACAGCTGCAGCTCACCGCTCCCCACCATGGGGATGGGTCAAATGCGGAGATGTAATTTCACCATTGTGTGATGAATACTTGGTACTTTAACTTTAACTTTATGCCTGAACATGGTGTTTGTTATGGACAATCCATGACGAGCACATAATACCAAAATACCACTCGGATTTAGATCAGGAGAGCCATTCCTTCCAACCACACCTCTCCAGGTCTCACTGTCATTGCCCATGTGAGCATTGAAATCCCCCAGGAGAACGACACCTTCCAGTACCCCCTCCAGGGACTCCAAAAAGGGTGGGTAGTCTGATCTGCAGTTTGGTGCATGAGCACAAATCACAGTCAAGACCCAGATGAAGGCAGGGGGAGGCTACCCTCTGTAATGGAATATTTTTACTTTGTCTCAGGTTTTCTCCTGTTACCCTCTTTCTTCATGTTTAATTTTCCTGTTACTCTTGTTCTTTTGTTAAACAGGCTAAGGGAATGTAAATCTTATGTCAGGTCTGACCAGATGTTTTCTTTTCTGATATCCTGCATCAGGGCCTAACCCAAACTCCTTTGTTCTTATATCATGCATCAGCCCATAGGCTCCTCCAAACGGCACCACGGAGTCTGTCCTACCACTAAAGGACAAAGAAGTTTGGCTATGTCTTAGTTAACCCTCAGGGGAGGGGAGAGTCCACTGTAGCTATAAAAGAACATGTAAATTTCTGCTCAGGGCCTCTTCTGTTTCTGACTGATCACAGAGAGAGAGGGGCCTTTGAACGCTTTTGCCTTCAAATAAATGATTCTTAAGACACAGAGCTCTGACTTATGAAATCATTATTCTTCTCACCATTTTATTAGGAAAAACTTTCCACGACAATTTGGCGTTGTTGGCAGGATCCCAGTCTCCGTTGGATTTGGGCGTTGGCAGAACGGCTGGCCACCCTGAGATAAACACCTCAGACTTCCAAACCTCGATGAGTCCTTAAAGAGTGAAGGAAGTGTCTGACACTGTCCCAGACCCGGCGGAACTCGGGATCCTATGAACGACACGTTTGCTCCACAACATATTTCTATCTGGTGAGATACAAACTAAATTTTGTTTCTAGTATGTTAGAAGGAATCTAGGGGAAATTGCTTGACGTATGGGACTGTTTGGTGTTGAGAGAGCGGGTCCGGGCACAGTTTAAAAGAGGGGTGGTCCCCTCAGAGAGGATCTAGAATTCTCCTGGTGACTGTAGTGTTTCACACCGGAAAAGAATAGAAACACTGGGAACACAGGTAGTTCCAAGGTGATTTAGCATTTTCTGACCTAAGGTAACGTAGAAAAGCCTATAAGGAGACGTCCTTATAGTATAATGGGGTCGACCAGTGCCAAAAGCGTTCTCCCACCCCCGGACACTCCAATATGTAAGCAAATGAAAGCAAAATATGGGGAAGAATGTTTGAGTTGTGTGAATGAGTGGGTTTCTGAGCATGGTTTTCCCGAGGGGGGGAGTCTGAGCACGACTCAGGTAAAGAAGGTTGAAGAAAGATTGATGAAAGAATGGGATGAGTTAAAAAAGAAGAAAAAAGTGAAATGTGATGATATAATTAAAGTAGAGCTAAATATACAGAATTTAAAGGTCTGGCAGACAGAGGCAGAGCTAAGAGAAAGAAAGTCTGTCGCTGGTGTACTGGGAGGGGGTAGAGATATGAGTGGTGTTGTTTCTCATAGGAGAGACAATGCTTCAGCTCCACTGCAGGAGGGAACATTAGATAGGGAAAAAGCACAACCATATAGGACAAATGATGCTTCACCCTCTTCTCCTGCTTCTCCATATGATCTCTTGCAGGCTCAGGTACAGGCTCTGAGTTTACACAGGGTAGATGAGGATCTAGACTCCTGTCCCCCAACCTCACCACCTCCACCACCATATGCTGATCCATTGACTCCACCACTGCTATCCCACCAACAAATGGAATCATCACAACCTTCTGGTGCTGGGTCATCTCTTGCCTCTCCCAGAGTGGCCGAGGGAGAAAGTACCCGTAAGCGGAAGCACCAACCCCAAAAATTTCTTTCACCACCAGTTGCTGCAAGAACCAGAACCCATCAGATTGCCTCAACTTTCACCTGCCCTATGGTCGAAGTTGCGGGACCCACAGGACCCCTTCTTGTTTTCCGCTCATGGACTGAGGACGATGTGAGGGCAGCAGGTGAGAGACTTCCTGATCCTTCTATTGATGGCACTAAATTTTCTCAAGAGTTTGTTATTTTCTGTGAGGAAATGCGTCCTACTGGGGCTGAGATTCGCCGCCTGATGGCACACCGCCTGAAGCCTGTGGACTTGGCCAAGGTTTCTGCTGTCATGCCTGCAGCCTCACTCCGCCTGAATCACCCAAATAATGAGGACAATGACAACGATGAATACTGGGCTGCGGTCCAGAAATTCACAGCAGGATGCATTAAAGCTTTTCCCCTTCGCATGAATTCCAGCATAATCAATTCTACTGTTCAAAAACCAGATGAACAGGTAGATGACTTCCTTCATCGTATGGAAACGGTGTTCAACACACACTCAGGACTCACAAGACCTGCAGTCCCGGGGGAGGGTGAGTGTGGGCCATGGGAAAATCATCTGTGTGACAAGATTCTCCTGGGACTAAGACCAGAAGTCCAAGACCAAGTTAGAATGCTTTACGTGGGTCATCAGTACGGCATGCGCCTTCCAGACCTCCGACGTCATGCCCTCCATGCCCAGGACCTGGTGAATCAGGCAAAAGACAAGAAACGTAGGAAGACTGATTCCCTCCAGACGGCCGCCCTCACCCTCCTCGCACATCAGAACCAGAAGTTCTCCCAACAAGAAGGCAGAAGAGGTGGGCGAGGACGCAAGCGAGGTCGGGGTTGGGAGGAGCACAGGTTTGATTCCAGAAACAGGGGTCCTTGCTTCAAATGTGGCTCCCCAGACCACTGGCGTAATGCATGCCCACACCCCCGCAAGATCCATGGGTATAACAATCAGCCACAAAACCAGGACTTTCCAGCTGCAGACTGAGGTGTGGGGGAGGGGAACAGGACCCTGGATCCACAACAGAGCCAGGGATTTTCCCCTGTATCTCCAACAGATGGTGATGTATCATGCACACGCACTGCTACACCCTCTTTTGTTTTGCCGGCTGCTTCTACTGACTCATTTAGCTTGCTCACAGGTTCCACCATACACCTAGAATCCAAAACAACACCAACTGTGGGTACTTATTCTCATCTAGCCTCTCAGGCTTACATGGAAATGCCTATGTTCTCTCTAGTCATTTCTGGACAGTCTGTTGACTTTATGGTTGATTCTGGTGCTACAAACTCTGTTCTAAGGGCTGATGCTCTTCTAGACGCTCCCAAAATGAGTGGCAGATTTGTCTATTCCGTGTCTGCTTCTGGTATTACCACAAAAGAACCGTACACCACTCCCCTGTCATGCAACTCAGAGACAGGCCTGAAGTTTAAACATTCATTTTTATTTTCTGCCTTGTGTCCAGTTAACTTGTTGGGGCGGGATCTGATGTGTCTCCTAGGCCTCTGTTTAATCTCCACCCCTGACGGGGTGGTGGTTTCTCAGACTCCACCTCCAGACCACCCCCTCCAGGCTGTCAAGGTTTCCTATGCACCCCTCTCATATGCTTATCAGTGGTATGTGGGGGGGGGGGAGCTTATCTCAGCATGCTATTCAGTTAGTCAAACAAAGGGTGCACCCTCTAGCAGATTTCATGACTCATTCTGATTTACACTGTACTGCATTTTTCTCCTATTGTCAGAACACAGAGTTTGAGGACATGTGGTACAAGATAAAAACTGAGACTCTTAGTGTCAAGACTCTGTACTGGGACCAACATTCTTCTTTGCTCTCAGTTTCACTCACACCAGCCCAGAACAGATGTTTTCGGGTTTCCGACTCCCTGGCTCACATTTCCTTATCCAAACATCCCACCTCTATGTGGAAGGATCTTGGTAGGAAGCTGTTGGGGTGGCATTGTCTCACTGATTGGGTCCCAACCTCAGATCCATCAGTGTTTCGATCCAAATCTCTTAACTGTTTTAAAATGGCATGGCCCTCTGTTTGGCACGCTACACGCTCTGTTGAACCAGTCCAAGACCAACCGTCAGCTCCCTACCTTGAATCTTTTGCTTCAATCACAACAACACTCCCACATCCAGCCCTCTCATCAGTCCCCTCTGAGCTTTGGGCAAAATCAAAGTTCGATGTGGGCCTGATTAAAGGTTGCGACCCTGTTATTATCACCCCAAAATCTGATTTCCGTCCGTGCCAAAAACAGTATGCTCTTAAACCAGAAGCAGTCGAGGGCATTACTCCTGTATTCAACTCTCTGTTGGCTGCAGGCGTGATTGTTCCCTGTCCGACGTCGCCGGTCCGAACTCCATTGTTCCCTGTTAAAAAGATCCGCGGACCGGATCAGCCAACCGAATGGCGTTTTGTTCAAGACCTGCAGGCAGTAAACAAAGCTGTGGTTCCACGCGCACCCACAGTTCCAAATCCTCACACCATTCTATCACAGGTTCCATCTTCAGCCACACATTTCACAGTTGTGGATCTGTCGAATGCATTCTTTTCTGTTCCTGTACACCATGACAGCCAGTACTGGTTTGCTTTTGATTTTAATGGAAAACCCTACACTTTCACGCGTCTGTGTCAGGGGTACACTGAGTCTCCTACAATCTATAACTCTGCTCTTAAAGCGTCTCTTGACTCGCTCACACTACCTGAGGGAGTGTCCCTTTTGCAGTATGTGGATGATTTGTTGATATGTGCTCCATCTGAACAGCTGGGTATCACCTCTTCTTTGGCCCTCTTATGTCATTTGCATGCACAAGGCAACAAGGCAAGTTTGTCTAAACTCCAGTTCGTTCAAGAACGTGTCACCTTCCTTGGCCACGTTCTGTCTGCCACTACTAGATCCTTATCTACAGACCGTGTGACAGCCATACAGAACATTCCCCTTCCTAAAACCAAAAAGCAGATGATGTCCTTCTTGGGAATGTGCTCATACTGTAGAGCCTTCATCCCACATTACACAACTACAGAGGCTCCTCTATCCAAACTGATTTTTGGCTCACCCATGTCTCCATCTGATCTTGTTGAATGGACACCTGAGGGGAGAGCCGCTTTTGAGTCCTTGAAAGTTGCCCTGCAAAGTGCACCTGCCTTAGCTCTTCCTGACCCTTCTAAACCTTTTGTTCAGATGGTTGATGAAAAGGGAGGTTTCATGTCATCTGTTTTGTTGCAGCACCACGGCGACCGTCTGAGACCTGTTGCATATTTCTCTACTAAACTTGATTCTGTGGCTGCAGGTCTGCCTGGCTGCCTCCGAGCTGTAGCTGCTGCTGAGAAGGCTGTTCTAGCTTCACGTGATCTTGTGGGATACACTCCATTGACTGTCTATGTTCCTCATTCTGTCGCAATCATCCTTTTAGAACAGAAAACCAGTCATCTCTCCGCAGCTCGTTGGCTCAGGTATTCCTCAACTCTTCTGGACATGCCTAACGTTACAGTTAAACGCTGTACTTCCATTAACCCAGCAACACTTTTACCCACGGCTGTGGATGGTGAGGCACATGACTGCGTGGCTGCCCTGGAGCAAGTTTGCTCACCCCGGCCTGACTTGTCTGATGTTCCTTTGACTAACCCTGACATGATTCTATTTGTTGATGGCTCCGCCTCCCGGTCCCCCACTGGCTCCAACTTGGTGGGGTTTGCTGTCTGTTCTCCATCTGCAGTTCTTTCATCTGGCAGGCTGCCTGCTCACTACTCTTCACAGACGGCTGAACTTGTTGCTCTCAGTGAAGCATGTCGCCTAGCTGAAGGTAAATCTGTAAACATTTTTACTGATTCTCGCTATGCATTTGGCGTAGTCCATGACTTTGGGGCTTTGTGGAAACACAGAAAATTTCTGAAATCAGATGGGAAACCTATTTCAAATGCTTCTCAGGTTTCTGATCTTCTTGACGCTATTCTCCTTCCCTCTCGGATAGCTGTCATTAAATGTTTGGCTCACTCTTCCTCTCGTGACGAAGTTTCACTTGGAAATGCCTCTGCTGATGCAGCTGCAAAAGCCGCTGCCACGGGACCATACACCACTTCCTGCTCCTCTTCTGTGGTGACTGAACCACCGTCACTCACTCTACATGAGTTGCAGCAGTTTGCCTCTCCAGCTGACGTCAAACTCTGGCGGTCTGCTGGTTGCTCTCATTCCACTGGAGATTGGATCTCTCCTACTGGACTCCCATGTTTACCCTCACATTTCTTTCCATGGTTTGCAAAATGGTCACATGGATTGGACCATGTGGCCAAAGGGGGGATGGTAAGTCAGGTAACAACACTCTGGTACACAAAAGGATTTACTACTGTTGCAGAAAATTTTTGCAAAAAATGTCTAATCTGTGTATCCAACAACGTTGGACGAGCTACAGTTATCCAGAAGGCTGCCCACCCACCTTCACAAGCACCATTCGATCACTTAATGATGGATTTCATTGAGTTAACACCATGCGAGGGTAAAAAGTATTGTTTGGTGGTTGTAGACATGTTTTCCAAATGGGTGGAAGCGTTTCCAGCAAAACACGCAGACAGCAGCGCTGTTGCAAAAGCCCTGGTGTCGGAAATAATACCCAGATGGGGTATTCCATGCAAAATCACCAGTGACAATGGAACACATTTTGTAAATAAAGCTTTGACTGAAACAAGCCATATGCTTGGCTTCACATTAAATACACATTGTGCCTATCACCCGCAGTCCGGGGGGGCAGTAGAAAGAGAAAATGGCACATTAAAAACTAAACTGGCTAAATGCTGCGAGGAAACGGGACTCTCCTGGATAAAAGCTCTTCCTTTGGTGTTGTACTACTTAAGAATGCGCAAGCGCTCTAGGTGTAATCTCAGCCCATTTGAGATCCTGTTTGGAAGACCCATGGGAACTGGAGCAGGTCCTAGAAGGCCGGATCCTAACACCCCTACAGCATTATGGGAAAATGATATGCTAACGTATTGTCAAACTCTTTCCAAAGAACTCTCACAGGTACGGGCCACGGCCAGAGCGGCGCTTCCTAACCCAGCAGACCATGCGCTACACACCATCCAACCTGGAGAGTGGGTCATGATAAAAGAGCTTAGGAGGAAGCACTGGAGGTCCAAACGCTGGCAGGGTCCATTCCAAGTCCTCCTCGTCACCTACACTGCAGTGAAGGTCGCTGAGAGGGCAACCTGGATCCACGCCAGCCACTGTAAAAGGTTCCGAGGCAACCCCCCTGAGGCTACACCACAAGAGGAGGCAGAATAGAGTTTCCAGAAGAACCTCCTGTTGAGGAGTTTCCAACTTCAGCTCACCTGCATCCAGGCAGGGCAGCGTGAAGCGCAGAGCCACCCGGGAGGGGCAGCTGGATATTATTTTATTAATTTGTTTGTTTTCCCCCTTTTATGAAATGCATCAATGGGGAAGATGGAGAGTAATGAGCGTGCTGCTCATTATCTCCATAATCACGGTTCCCATTCTGATTTGGGAAACACAACAACATTCACGCAGAAGCAGTTCCGTACCTGTCACCTCACCAGCATCACACCTGAACCGCAGCAGAAGATCGATCTATACAGGAAGTGATATTTGTCTGAAGGATTATGGAGGAATTGAACTGAACTATAGAGCTGGTGACAGCACCACATTCCAATTTGACTTGTGTGATGTTATAAATTGTGGAGGTAATGACAATAATTGGAGAGGGTATGATGTTTACATGTGTATGATTGCTCCCACTCAGGTTGATGTAACCCCCTACTGTCCTGGCTGGGGAACTGTACTGTGGACCACAAGGCCAGATGGTTGGAGTGCTACAGCTAACTTTCCATATACTAGAGAGATGAAAGCAAACATCTCCTTTGTCAGAGGGTCTGTAACTGCAAATACTCGCCGCAAACACAACCTTAACCCCCTGCTCCTTACACTGACTGGGATGACAAAAAACCCTTACCCAATGAGAGGGCATTTTCTCTCCCGCTCAAAACCGCACTGTAGGGGTGAGAAAGCTCAGGAAAATGCCTTCTACCTTATCTTAGGTGTTGATGTGTCAAATACTGATCCAAAATCTCTCATTAAAATTAAAATCAACAAACCCACTAAAAGTGGTCAGCAAATCCCTGCAGGTAGAACACCTTCATCACAACAGGAAGGTATTATGGCTCTTGACACCGCTACTCTCGGAAACAACCATTTTTCCTTAGAGACAGGTTACGACCAAAAGAACATGTGGCTCTCGTTAACAGCCGACGCAGTTCATCAATCCACGAAAGAAAACTGTATAGTCTGTGCTAAAGCCCGACCCACATTACAACTTATTCAGACTGCTTTTGAGGTAGTGAATAATGCCACTAACAATCCCACCCTCTCACGTGATATTTTTTGTCTGTTACAAGTCATGTCTAAAGACAACCTGCCTCCCAGATGTGCAGGCTGGGACGCCATTTATCCCGTAGCAGCTCAGAATGTTACCCCTCCCATTTTTCAGCCCACCCTCGTATCTACTGTTACTTGTTTTCTCAATAATAACACAGCATCTCATGTAATTGTAGTTGGCTTACTTTCTGACATATTCTGTGATCCCACCATTGACCTCACAGGACGTACTATCGCCTCTTCCCTTTTTGTGAATAGAGCAGATGTCTGGTGGTATTGTGGAGGCATGCGCCTCTTTGGCTGGCTGCCAGCGAATTGGAAAGGTAGATGTGCTTTAGTATCCCTGTTAATGCCCATACGTGTTTTTCCGCTATCTGAATTTTCTCTTAAGGTTCCGACTTCACATCAACATATCTTTAAGAGGTATTCCTCTTTTGATGAAGGCTCCCCCGTGTGGATTGATGCTATAGGTATCCCCAGGGGAGTTCCAGATGAATTCAAATTAGCTGACCAAGTCGCCACAGGTTTTGAAAACATTCCCTTACTCTCTGCCATATTTCCCATTACACCCAATAAGAATTTAGACAGAATTAATTTTATCCATTATAATGTCCAGAGATTAGCCAATTTCACTCGTGATGGTTTTGAAGCTGTTCATGAACAACTCTCTGCTACTTCCCTTATGGCCTTCCAAAACCGCCTGGCGTTAGACATGATTTTGGCTGAAAAAGGCGGTGTGTGCAGTCTGTTTTCTGATTATTGCTGTACATTCATACCCAATAATACTGCTCCTGATGGTAGTTTAACGAAAACCCTACATGGCCTTCGTGCTTTATCTAACGAGCTGAAGGAACAGTCCGGAATAAAAAATGTCTTAGGTGACTTCCTTGACAAATGGTTTGGAAAATGGGCTAATATTATTGCTACAGTGCTTGTATCCATTTCTGGTATTTCTGCTGTGTTTGTACTCTGTGGTTGTTGTTGTATTCCTTGTATCCGAGCTCTCATTGTACGTTGTATTGAACAAGCTGTAGGCTCCTTAGACAAGCCACCTGAATATCACATGCTGAGTGCTGAATGTAACATTGCTAACAATGATTTGCCTGCCTCTGACTCAGAGGAGGATGTATTTTTTGAAGTGTAAACATTTGTCCTGTGATACATCTCTGTTACTTATGATGTAGTAACTGCAATCTTTCGAATGGTTACTTGCTGAAAAACCTCAAACAGGGATGCCTTTTAATTTTTCCCTTTATAACTTAGTTTCCTTAGTTTGTAGTGTATTTTGTGATTATGATGTAATCAAAAGGGAGGAATGTAATGGAATATTTTTACTTTGTCTCAGGTTTTCTCCTGTTACCCTCTTTCTTCATGTTTAATTTTCCTGTTACTCTTGTTCTTTTGTTAAACAGGCTAAGGGAATGTAAATCTTATGTCAGGTCTGACCAGATGTTTTCTTTTCTGATATCCTGCATCAGGGCCTAACCCAAACTCCTTTGTTCTTATATCATGCATCAGCCCATAGGCTCCTCCAAACGGCACCACGGAGTCTGTCCTACCACTAAAGGACAAAGAAGTTTGGCTATGTCTTAGTTAACCCTCAGGGGAGGGGAGAGTCCACTGTAGCTATAAAAGAACATGTAAATTTCTGCTCAGGGCCTCTTCTGTTTCTGACTGATCACAGAGAGAGAGGGGCCTTTGAACGCTTTTGCCTTCAAATAAATGATTCTTAAGACACAGAGCTCTGACTTATGAAATCATTATTCTTCTCACCATTTTATTAGGAAAAACTTTCCACGACACCTCTCATTCACCAGGGTAATCCCCAATGTACAGGCACAAAGATGGGGGCAAGAAGTATGCCCACCCCTGCTCGGCGCCTCTCAGTGGGGGAAACTCCAGAGTGGTAGAGAGTCCAACCCCTCTCGAGGAAACTGGTTCCATAGCCAGAGCCATGTGTGGAGGTGAGTCCAACTATATCTAGTTGGAATCTCTCAACCTCACACACCAACTCCAGCTCTTTCCCCACCAGAGAGGTGACATTCCACATGCCAAGAGCCAGCTTTTGTAGCCGAGGATCAGACCGTCAAGGTCCCCGGGTCCCCTGGGCGATATATCGATATTTTTAAAATATCGATAATAATTTCAAACAAGATATAAGATGACTTTATATCTTTATATCAATATAACTAGTCTAGCTGCGGCGCAAGCTAGCCGCTAGCAATAGCCACTAGCAATAGCCGCTAGCGGCAAATGTGATAGCCGCTAGCGGCTAGCTTGCACCGTCTCTAAGCGGTCATTACATGTATTCTCAAGCGTCTGCTCAATCAGGAAACCTCTGGGTCAATGTTCTGCTCTAAACTTTACATTTGGCTTAGTGATTTTTAATTATTTGAGGACGTTTGTTCGTGTTTCAGCGAGCTGTTGCACCGTGGCTCCCGTCCCAACACAGCCCTGTTTATCCTGCTTGTGCGAAGACGGGCCAAACCCCTCCCTTGTGTACTCAGGAAACAGGTACAGAGAGCCGCAGTGGCCAAATTACCTCAGGCATTTGTAATGGTTTGTAAGAGTCATGTTGTGGGTTAACATTTTATTTTGAAAGGGAATTCAGTGTGCGGGAGAAGTTGTTCCGGTTTTCGCCATTTTGTTTAGCTAGGAGGCTGCTTCGTTACAAGCGATTCTGTTGAAAAAGTTAAGAGTTCATATATCACTTGGTTCTTTTTTTGACACAGAGAAAAGATAGTTTTACCTTTCTTGCTGACGTTTCGACCACCAGCTGTGGTCATCCTTAGAGCTAAGTCACTGTCAGCGGCTTCACTTCCTTCTCCGTTTATCCAAAGTGAAGCCAGCGACAGCGACTCTGAGGATGACCACAGCTGGTGGTTGAAACGTCAGCAAGAAAGGTAAAACCATAGATATCATATATATCATTAGATGCCTTACTGTTCACTGCTGTTCGTCGATTGGACGAATGTCCCTACGCGGAGGCCATCTTACTTCAGACAGCTTCCCCCTTTCGTAAAACATTGGTGTCAATGGTGAATGTACTATTTAAATAACTCTAACTTGCTCGATTTTTAAACCGATTTTCAAACGGTTTGATTTGTTATAAACGCCAGAGATGTGGCTGTAAAATATGACGGATGTGGCCCGTTAATTTAAAAATGTGCAAGTATGTCCTATCAAGCCTATGTGTCATAAGGTTTGTAATAATGCAACCCGCTTGTAAATCCATTAATATTTCATCGAGCTAAGAGTGTTTTTGTTTAAGTTGTTCACTCACCTTCCATCTGCTACCATTGAGAACGGAACGTAAGCTGTCCGAAGTAAGACTGCCGCCGTGTAGGGACACTATCGACTCCCAGTTAAGGCATCTAGCAATATATATGATATCTATGGGTAAAACTATCTTTTCTCTGTTAAAAAAAAAACCAAGTGATATATGAAGAAACACACAAAATTAACACACAAAAGAAGTTTGTAAGGCGTGGGTTACGGCGACAGTAGTCCTAAAAGAGCAACCACAGTCCAAGTCATTAAAATATGATCGCTGATATGAGTCACATTGCTCCTCCTTAATCCCATTGAGAACTTGTGGTCAATCCTCAAGAGGCGGGTGGACAAACAAAAATCCACTAATTCTGACAAACTCCAAGAAGTGATGATGAAAGAATGGGTTGCTATCAGTCAGGATTTGGCCCAGAAGTTGATTGAGAGCATGCCCAGTGGAATTGCAGAGGTCCTGAAAAAGAAGGGCCAACACTGCAAATACTGACTCTTTGCATAAATGTCATGTAATTGTTGATAAAAGCCTTTGAAACATATGAAGTGCTTGTAATTATATTTCAGTCCATCACAGAAACAACTGAAACAAAGATCTAAAAGCAGTTTAGCAGCAAACTTTGTGAAAACTAATATTTGTGTCATTCTCAGAACTTTTGGCCACAACTGTATGCACACACACGTGAGTGCTCTCACTGTGAGGGGTGAGTGACTTAGCCCTGCTCTGACAGCTGGTGAGAGCACAGATACTAGAGATTAGTGGCATGTCCAACACTCTGAGCACCACTTAATCCAGTCAGTCTGAAATCTGCCTCCAGCCTGACGATTAACCCCTCTCCCCTCCAGGAAGCAAACTGAGGAAAACAGAGCATAGATTAAACCAGGGAAAGGTCACTGCTGGACCATTCTAGTGTGAGCTGCTAAACATAGCTGAGTTTCTCCTACCAGACAGTTTGAAAAGTCTTTTATCCTCCAGCAGTACAACATCTCTGGGTCAAAATGATAAGAGGACACAAACAATACATCTAATTATTTTATTAATAATATTTAGTTGTGGTTCTGATGTATGAAACAGGTGGGGAGGACAGTTAAAACAAAGAGCTCCACCAGAGTTCTTGTTCCCCTAATGACTGAACACCTGAGAAAATCAGTGTTAATATTTGGTACAGAAGCCTTTGTTTGCAGTTACAAAGGTCAAACGTTTCCTGTAGTTCTTGACAGTGGCGTAGCAAGGTTGAGCTGGGCCCCGGTGCAGGTGTTGCTTTAGGGCCCCCCCCAATAACATCCTGAGGAATCAAATAACCAAACACTACTGTGAAAAAAGTTGTGATGATCGCAAATGGATCTGATCTATGATAGAAGGGGGGAGCAGGGTACTAATATTGATTAAAAACATTTGTGAGGAAGATGTCATTTCTAGTGTATTTTAGCAGGTTATTGAGTTGTAATTAGGGATGCTCTGATCCGATCACGTGATCGGAAATCGGGCCAGATCACGTGATTTTAAAAAGATCAGAATCGGGTGTAAAAGATCAGATTTAACCTTTTAAAACAACAAATATGACTTTTTAAATTCATCTGAGACAGAGATTTTCAAATGGAATAACAATTGCTTAGTTTTAATTCCAACAAGTTCCTCTACATCATCTTTGTTTCTTGTACAAAAACAACACAGTAACGTCATACAATTTGCAGCAGACAAGGATTCAGACACCAAGGCGCAGCTGTTACCAAGCAGGCTAACACTGAGCTAACGTGTCTTCTCAGGAGAACTAAAATGTCTGCAGCTAGGTGGTATTTTAAACCGGACAGCGAAGGCAGAGCTACAGCCACTTGTAATGTGTGCATTCTGGGCATTCAGTGGCAGAGCTGCAGGAGACGCAGCCTTCAAAACAGACTTTCACTTTCAGTTTTTCCCTTTGGGCGTCAACAAAGCGAATCACCTGTTTCCATTAATTCCCGGTTTGCCACCAACAGTCCCAGTTCAAAGCGAACTCGGACAAAAACGCAGAGGCTAGCCAACATTAAAAGATAGGCTAATAAAGAGAAATTGCCAACAGACTGCAAAAAGTCGGGGTTTTGTCTGCTGCAGCACCCGAGCTGTGTGTTAGCTACAGGTGTTATATAGGGAAACGTTAGCCTGCCTGCCGAGGCGCCGCGTGCCTGCCCCGTCACAGGAACACGCATCGCTCAACACAGATGCTGATTGAGGGAGTAAACAATTTCAAATATGAGCAACACTGCTACTTTTAAATATGATCATAACACGTTTTTTAATCAGTGCACTTTCTAAATAAGTGAAAGTACCATACCATACCATTTTATTTGTAAGTGCTTTCAACACAGCCATGCAGCTGACCAAAGCGCTGCACAACAAAAACAACCAACTAAATTATAACATTTGAAAGTTCAGTTAAAAAGAAAACTAAAACCAAACAGGTAATTAAACCACAACATACACAAATGTAGGAATCAAATGGAAATGAGAAAAACCAATAGGCTCAATATTAAAACCAGGTTTAAAAGAAAGGACTAAAAACCACCTCTCCCTGGGCTGCCACCTTATCGTGGTAGAGGGGTTTGAGTGTCCCAATGATCCTAGGAGCTAAGATGTCTGAGGCTTTATGCCTCTGGTAGGGTCACCCATGGCAAACAAGTCCTAGGTGAGGGATCAGACAAAGTGCAGCCCAAAGACCCCTTATGATGAATAAAATAAATGGAACCAGTGTTCCCTTGCCCGGACATGGGTCACCGGGGCCCCCCTCTGGAGCCAGGCCTGGAGTTGGGGCACACTGGCGAGCGCCCGGTGGCCGGGCTTTCACCCATGGAGCCCGGCCGGGCACAGCCCGAAGAGGAGACGTGGGTCCCCCTTCCCATGGGCCCACCACCCGTGGGAGGGGCCAAAGGGGTCGGGTGCAATGTGGAAAGGGTGGTAGCCGAAGGCGGGGACCTTGGCGGTCTGATCCTCGGCTACAGAAGCTGGCTCTAGGTACGTGGAATGTCACCTCTCTGGTGGGGAAAGAGCCGGAGTTGGTGTGTGAGGTTGAGAGGTTCCAACTAGATATAGTTGGACTCACCTCAACGCATGGCTCTGGCTCTGGAACCAGTTTCCTCGAGAGGGGTTGGACTCTCTACCACTCTGGAGTTGCTCCCACTGAGAGGCGTCGAGCAGGGGTGGGCATACTTCTTGCCCCCCATCTTGGTGCCTGTACGTTGGGGTTTACCCCGGTGAGCGAGAGGGTAGCCTCCCTCCGTCTTTGGGTGGGGGGACGGGTCCTGACTGTGGTTTGTGCTTATGCACCAAACTGCAGCTCAGACTACCCACCCTTTTTGGAGTCCCTGGAGGGGGTACTGGAAAGCGCTCCTTCGGGTGACTCCCTCGTTCTGCTGGGGGACTTCAATGCTCACGTGGGCAACGACAGTGAGACCTGGAGAGGTGTGGTTGGGAGGAACGGCCCCCCTGATCTGAATTCGAGTGGTGTTCTGTTATTAGACTTCTGTGCTCGTCATGGATTGTCTATAACGAACACCATGTTCAAGCATAAAGGTGTCCATATGTGCTCTTGGCACCAGGATACCTTAGGCCGCAGGTCGATGATCGATTTTGTTATCGTTTCATCTGATCTGCGGCCGCATGTCTTGGACACTCGGGTGAAGAGAGGGGCGGAGCTGTCAACTGACCACTACCTGGTGGTGAGTTGGCTTCGATGGTGGGGGAAGATGCCGGTCAGACCTGGCAGACCCAAACGTGTTGTGAGGGTCTGCTGGGAACGTCTGGCAGAGTCTCCTGTCAGAAGGAGCTTCAATTCCCACCTCCGACAGAACTTTGAACGTGTCCCGGGGGAGTCAGGGGACATTGAGTCCGAATGGGCCATGTTTCGTGACTCCATTGTCGAGGCGGCTGACCGCAGCTGTGGCCGCAGGGTGGTCGGTGCCTGTCGTGGCGGCAAACCCCAAACCCGCTGGTGGACACCAGTGGTTAGGGATGCTGTCAAGCTGAAGAAAGAGTCCTATCAGGTATTTTTGGCCTGTGGGATTCCGGAGGCAGCTGATAGGTACCGGCAGTCCAAGCGGAATGTGGCTCGGGTGGTCGCGGAGGCAAAAACCTGGGCATGGGAGGAGTTTGGTAAAACCATGGAACAAGACTTCCGTACGGCTTCGAGGAGATTCTGGTCCACCATCCGGCGCCTCAGGAGGGGAAAGCAGTGTACTACCAACACTGTTTACAGTGGGGAGGGTGTGCTGCTGACCTCGACTCGGGACGTTGTGAATCGGTGGGCCGAGTACTTCGAAGACCTCCTCAATCCCACCGGCACGTCTTCCAGTGTGGAAGCAGAGTCTGGGGACTTTGGGTTGGGCTCTCCAATCTCTGGAGCCGAGGTTACTGAGGCGGTCAAAAAACTCCTCAGTGGAAAGGCTCCGGGGGTGGATGAGATCCGCCCGGATTTCCTTAAGGCCCTTGATGTTGTGGGGCTGTGTTGGTTTACGCGGCTCTGCGATAGGTGGATTGGTGCTGCGTCTGCAGTGATGCGGGCGTTGTACTGGTCTGTCGTGATGAAGAGAGAGCTGAGCCAAAAGGCAAAGCTCTCAATTTACCGGTCGATCTACGTTCCTACCCTCACCTATGGTCACGAGCTTTGGGTAGTGACCGAAAGAACGAGATCGCGGATACAAGCGGCCGAAATGAGTTTTCTTCGCAGGGTGGCTGGACTCTCCCTTAGAGATAGGGTGAGAAGCTCGGCCATCCGAGAGGAGCTCGGAGTAGACCCGCTGCTCCTCCACATCGAGAGGAGCCAGTTGAGGTGGCTCGGGCATCTGATTAGGATGCCTCCTGGACGCCTCCCTGGTGAGGTTTTCCGGGCACGTCCAGCCGGGAGGAGACCCAAAGGAAGACCCAGGACACGCTGGAGAGATTATGTCTCTCGGCTGGCCTGGGAACGCCTTGGGATTCCCCCGGAGGAGCTGGCCCAAGTGGCTGGGGAGAGGGAGGTCTGGGCTTCCCTCCTTAGGCTGCTGCCCCGCGACCCGACTCCGGATGGGATGGGATGGGATGGGAGGGAGGGAGGGAGGGATGGATGGGTGGGTGGGTGGGTGGGTGGGTGGGTGGATGGATGGATGGATGGATGGATGGATGGATGGACTAAAAACCAAACAGGCTAAAAATCTAAAAATATACAGAAGTAAAAGTAAACAATCAACAGGATGGAAGTAAATCTATAGACTTGATACTAAAACCAAATTTAAGAATTAAAAGCCAAGGAGAAAGTGCGAGATTTAAAAGTTGTTTTGAAGGAGCCAGCCTAACGTGGCGGGGCAGACAGTTCCATAGTTTTGGTGCACATACGGAGAAGGCCCTCTCACCGCGGGACTTCAAGCGTGTCTTAGGAACTGTGAGGAGGAGCTGATCCTCAGACCTCAGGGCATGAGGAGGGTGAAGCAGCTCACTCAGGTAAGAAGGGGCTTGGCCATTCAGGGACATAAAAACTAAAAGAAGAATTTTGAAGTTAATCCTTAATTGGACCGGCAACCAGTGAAGGGATCGGAGAATTGGTGTAATGTGGTGTCTTCTATTAGCTCCAGTCAAGAACCTTGCTGCTGCATTCTGAACCAGCTGGAGTCTGGACGCTTTGCTAATGCCATAAAGGCAGGAGTTAGACGAGGCGAGCCGGGATGTAATAAAAGCGTGGACCACGGATTCTAGATGGTGTTTACTCAGAATAGGCTTAAGTTTGGAAATGCGCCTGAGGTGGTAAAAACAGGATTTAACTGTGCTGTTAACCTGAGCGTCCATCTTTAAGGCCGTGTCCACTTTAACTCCCAGGTTGGTAACAGTCGAGGTCACATGAGAGGAGAGAGAGTGGAGGTCAGGTGACGGAGCAGCTCTGACATTATCTGGACTGAAAACTATTACCTCAGTTTTGGAGTCGTTTAGATGGAGAAAGTTCTCAGCCAGCCACTCTTTGACATTAAGAATACAATCAAGCAGAGGTTTAGAGGAGTCGGTTGACTTGAGAGAAAAGTAGATTTGACAATCGTCTGCATATAGGTGGTAGGAAACTGCATGTTGTCTAAAAAGGGCCCCTAAGGGCAGAATATACAGGGAGAACAATAATGGTCCAAGGATGGAACCTTGAGGGACCCCCCAAGGAAGGGAGACTGTGATGAAAAATCATCCAGCATGACTCTAAAGGTCCTGTTGGAAAAGTACGACCTGAACCAGTGAAGGGCAGTCCCTGTGATGCCAGCCCATGAATGGAGTCTGGAGATTAGGATGTTGTGATCGATCGTGTCAAAGGCCGCAGATAGATCGAGGAGACCCAAAACCACATGAGACCCTGAATCTAAGGCCAAAAAGATATCATTGAACACGTTCACATGAGTAGTTTCAGTGCTATGT
>SSNS01000795.1:133020-158249 GCA_006937985.1 Aphyosemion australe
TAGAAAAACCGTAAAAGATATCAAGAAGCTGAAAAAATTTGAAATAGTTGAACTTCTTTTGAGTTTGTTAAAAGTTGAATGAAGTCTCTAGGTTGAAGTTAACCCTGGCAAGTAAGAGGTCAAAAAGATGAACGATTTTGTGCAAAATTGAGCGATTTTAAGCATTTTCCATTCATTTCAATGGGCTGAAAAATCGCAGAAAAAGCTGAATAAATCGGAAACGGTTGAAGATATCAATACCAAGAGATATAGCCGGAAAGAGCTGAACGAGCTGAACGGTTTGATACCAAACTTGCTGAAATAGCTGAAAAACTGTAGGAGGAGATACAGTTCAAAAAACGTACGGAATCTGAAAAATGGAGGAGGAGAAACTCAATACTTTGAATGCTTTACCAAGCATTCAAACTAATAAAGAGAAACAGGAAAACAATAGTTTGAATGCATACTGCATTCAAACTAATAAGTCTAATACCTTATTAATATCGTAACACTATTTTTCGTGTGTTGAGTTGGCGACTGGGAGATCGGGGTTCGATTCCCGGTCGGGTCATACCAAAGACTTTGAAAAAAATGGGACACAATGCCTCCTCGCTTGACACTCAGCACTAAGGGGTTGGATTGGGGGGTTAAACCACCAAATAGTTCCCGAGCGCTGCCACAGCTGCATCTCACCGCTCCCCACCACGGGGATGGGTCAAATGCGGCGATGTAATTTCACCAGTGTGTGATGAATACTTGGGACTTTAACTTTAACTTTAATTTCGTATATGACTCCACATTTTTTATCTGCTGATATCTTGTCTTTTGTGTGTACCAATCTTTTTCTGACTGTCATGTATGGTTTTGTTTGTGTGTTGATATTGTGTTTTTTCATCGTTGTTATTATTCTTTCCGTTAGGCCTTTGATATAAAGAGGGTTATTACCGGTTTTGGTTCTAATCTTTCTGTATTCTTGGTTCTTATTGGTTTGTTTTTCTTTTCCATTGTTGTTTGTAGTTTTCCTTTATTTATTGCCCATGTTGGGTATCCGCAGGTTTTTAATGCGCTTTGTATATGCTGGTCCTCTAGTTTGCGATCCTGTTCTTCTGTTATACTTGCTCTGTATTATAATGTTCTGATAACTGACATTTTGTGTATGGTGAGATGATCTGATGTCCATAATATATAATTGGTCTCTGTGTTTTGGTTTACTGTGAGGAAGTGATGCCACCAACATCAGTTTGCCAAAACATGCCAGCTTAAGGTAAACAACTATCTTTTTACTGCGCTGTGTTAAAAAAACACACAGAACAAACATACAAAAGAGGGTGTTCAAATACTTATGTTCCTGACAGTACGGACCATTATTAAGAACTTTCAAATTCACAGAATATTTTTGTAAACCATTCTGGACAGTAAAAAGGGGCCTCATTTGTATAACGTTGTGTAGAATCCTTACAAAAGTCTCAACAAAAAATGTACTTATGCAAATAAATTTTCCCACATGTAAAACATTGCTTACGTACACCTAGCAGTTTCTGCTTTATAAATCAAACCTGTCCGACAAATGTGTTCAGGTGCCTCCTACACACCCACTTTCTGCCATAAATGGACAATGCAGAGCTCTATATGAATATTGTGCATTAAATCATCATCATTTTCATCATCATCATCATAATCATCATCACCATCATCAACACCACCACTATCATCACCATCGTCATCATCACCACAATCACAATCTTAATTTTCATCATCATCATCATCACCACCACCACCACCACCATTATCATCATCATAACCTTCATCATCACCATCTTCTTTATCACCACCACACCATCATCAGCAGCAGCAGCAGCAGCACCATCACCACCATCATCAGCAGCAGCAGCACCATCACCACCATTATCATCATCATAACCTTCATCATCACCATTTTCTTTATCACCACCACCATCATCATCATCACCATCTTCTTTATCACCACCACACCATCAGAAGCAGCAGCAGCAGCACCATCACCACCATCATCATCATCATCATCATAACCTTCATCATCACCATCTTCTTTATCACCACCACCATCATCATCATCTTCTTTATCACCACCACACCATCAGCAGCAGCACCATCACCACCATCATCATCATCATAACCTTCATCACCACCACCATCATCATCATCTTCATTTCCATCATCATCACCATCTTCTTTATCACCACCATCATCATCATCATCACCATCATCATCACTAGTGCTGCCACGATTAGTCGACGCGTCACAATGACATCGACAAATAAAATAGTCAACAATAAATGTAATAGTCGATGCATTGTTTATTTTATGAGCATTTTTTTAACCTCGCCTGCTGCAGCACCTTTTGCTGCTTTCTGCCTGAGGCTCATGTGCAGTAGTGGCCATCCGGGTCAGTCGCTGCTTTCTCCTTGAGGTACATGCGCAATAGTGGTGGAGAAAGAAAACATGGCGAGTCGGCAACTTAGCTCAAAAGTTTGGGAGCATTTTACAAAGACAAAAGAGAGGCACAGTGCAAAATCTTCCAAAGTGAAACTCTCCTTTCACGGGAGCACATCAGCGATGCACGAACACCTTAAAAAGAAGCATGTCATGGCGGAGAACGAAGAGGGACCGTCGCCTCTGTAAGTGAATTACCTCTCGTTAGCTCAGCTGCTAACATGCTAACATCAGCTGTAGCAACAACAGGGGTGATGGCGGTGTCATTACCTTTAGCTCACAAATGTCACGAATTTGCTCTAACGTTACAAACGCTAATGATTTATTGTGTCCTGCTACGTTATAGTGTTAAAGCGTGCGCCTCTGAAATGGACGAGTTTGTTACAAAGCCGGCTAAATCTTTTCTGTGCCTCTCTGCCATCAGAGCGGATCTCCTCTGCAGCTGGGAACATCTGATCTCAAAAGAGAGCAAGCCTTTCTCCAGAACATGTCGAAATGACAACTTCTCTGACTGAACAAGAGCCTTGTGTAGATTAAATTTACCTTATTTTAGCTGGATGCATTTGTGAGCACAAGTCATTTTTGTGGACAATTTACTTTTGGTTTTAGATGCCTACCTCCATTTGACTGTGTAGCATGTGTGTTTACAAAGTTCATTAAAAGTTGTTTAATAAGCTAGCTCTCATCTTGTCTTTATTTTTAGATGGCACATAACTGATCACACTTCAAACTAGATGCTAATGATGAGTTTATTAGAAGATAAGAAGAATCTTTTATATAGCACCTCTCAAGATAAAAATCACGAGGTGCTTCACAATAACAAAAAACTAAAAATAAAAAAGTAAAGAAATTAAAAATTATTTATAATTTTTATTTAATTATTAAATGGTAAATGGTAAATGGCCTGTATTTGTATAGCGCCTTCTTAGGGTTCTACAACCCCCCAAGGCGCTTCACAACACAATCAACTCAATTCACCCATTCACACGCTGGTGGGGATGAGCTACGATGTAGCCACAGCTGCCCTGGGGCGCACTGACAGAGGCGAGGCTGCCGAGCACTGGCGCCACCAGTCCCTCCGACCACCACCAGCATATTAGAGCATCCTGGTGCAATAAGCTATACTTTAGGCATGACACGATTAGTCGACTAATCGCCAAAAAAACTGACGATTAATCGACTACTAAATTAGTCATTTGAGGCAGCCCTAATCATCACCGTCATCATCGTCACCATCATCATCATCACCATCATCACCACCACTATCATTATCATCATCACCATCATCATCACCATCATTATCATCTAGGGATGGGACGATACACTTAAACTAACGATACGATGCACCTCGATATGTCATAGTCACGAAACGATATGTCACAATATGATATCAAAAAAGAAAAAAAAGGAAAAAATATTACTGTATAATAACAACTTGTTTATTTTTGTTTCCATTGCACACAGGGAAACACAAGGCCTAACAGGCCAAACACAAACAAGAACACTCCCTTAGTGCTGCTCTAACCCTAGGTTAAGTTATCTCAGGACTGGTTCTTCTTCAAAAAAGCTAACATATCAACATGTTCTGATGTAATCAGTGATCTCCTGCCTGCAGTGTTGTTGCAACAGGCGCTGTGACTTGAAGTGATGACGTCACGACGCACTGCACCGTTCCCGGATTTTTTTTTTTTTTCATTTAGTTTTACCCTGCCTAATCAGCAGATAGTGCTGTCAGCCTGCCACCATAAGCCCTTTTTATAAGACACACCATGCTGGCAAATCAGCGTAATATTACCGAATTTTGCGGCATTCGTGCCGCCACGCTTGATAGTAATATTGCTGTAATATTGCTGTAATATTGCGGCTTCACCGGTCTTATAAACGCACATTAACTTAACAGAGGGAGGTGTCATGACCACGTGATGAATTAATGCCGAGCTCCGGCCGGGAACTATAAAATGAAAATGAAACTAAACACGGCCACAAGTTTCGTTTTCGAACCAGCTGAGATGATAAACTGGAGCGATGCGGAGCTCCGGGAGCGTCTCTCCGTTAGATCTGCAGCTCAGATCATCTGACTGTTCACAGTGATGGTGGAGGACACACACCTGTAGAGAAATGTGGGAAAAAAACTCAACGAGCGCGGCTTTGATTGCAATAAAAAGCAAGTTATGTCCAAGATAAACAGAAGTCCGTGACAGCGCGGAGACCGCCCCCATATCTCCTTTATGCTATCATCGCGTAATCTTTTATAAAACGGACATGATTGCGCAACATTACCACCACGGTCTGAGCTCTTATAAACGACCTAACGCTCCCAGATGCCTCAGGCGTTGCGCAAATTAGCGGCATTGTTTTATAAAAAGGCTTTAGACTGTATGCCTGCCATACACAAATCATGCAGCAGTGCCATCTAGTCTTTATTTTGCGATCCATTTTTTTTTTTACTCGATGCATTTTTGTCACGTTTTGTATCGCGAAATTTCGCCAAACGATATTTCGTCCCATCCCTATTATCATCACCATCATGATCACCATCATCATCATCACCATTATCATCATCATTATCATCATCACCATCATCATCATCATCATCACCATCATCATCATCAGCCCCATCATCATCACCATTATCATCATCATCATCACCATCATCATCACCATTATCATCATCATTATCATCATCATCATCATTATCATCATCACCATCATCATCACCATTATCATCACCATCATCATCATCATCATCACCATCATCATCACCACCATCATCATCATCATCACCATCATCACCATCATCATCACCATCACCATCACCACCATCATCATCATCATCATCATCATCATCATCATCACCATCATCATCATCACCATCATCATCACCATCATCATCATCACCACTAGCATCATCATCATCATCATCACCATCATTATCACCATCATCACCACCATCATCATCGTCACCATCAATATCATCACCACTATCATCATCACCACCATTATCATCGTCGTCATCATCACCACCATCATTATCATCATCATCACTATCATCATCATCACCATTACCATCATCATTATCACCCTCATCACCATCATAACTATAATTAGTCAGGTAGCTCAACATGTCAAAACGCCCTAAATTATCTGGTGCCCAGGGGAGGGAAAAAGAAAAGAAGAGGAGGAAAAAGACAGAGGTAAAGAAATGTTACAGTAATCTTATCATGACATCATTTTTTAGCATCCTGCGGAGGCTTTAGGATAAACGCAAACTCTAACCAGCATGGGATGCTGGTGATGGACCAGCATACCAGCACCAAAACCCAACATATGCTGGCATGGGCGTCGCACCCATGGGGGATGTGGGTGTTTTAACACCCACACTATTTTTAATGAGGATGTTGAACACCCACACTTTTCCAGCAGTTTTGCTCAAAACTTCACTATCAATCTGGTCCCTCAGTGTTTCTCTCGCTCTTTTCCCCTCTCCCCCTCCCTCTCTTGTTGATCATTGAAACCTGCACCTCTGCGCACCGGTGTTACGTCAAAACTTCTTGTACATTCCATCACTGATATGTTTCTCCAGCTGCTCTGCGTCAACTGATAAAATCGCGCACGCTCATTACAAGCTGCACTCTCAGCGCGCTCTGCTTGTACCACAAGAGAACTACAACCTCGTTGAGCTCAAACATCTTATTTGAGCAAATCCAGTGCTTTAAGTGGGCCCCTACCAATATACACTACCGGTCAAAGGTTTTAGAATGCACCAATTTTTCCTGTGTGGAAATGATGCAGTTTAATGTCACATTGCACTCTGAAATGAAAGCATAGTACAAATAAGCAATTGGAGTTAAAAAAGAAATCATGGAATCAATTGAGACCAAAATGTATTCTAAACGTTTGACTCATCAAAGTAGCCACCTTTGGCAGATATCATCATCATCATCATCATCATGCTTTATTTATAAAGCGCTTTCCACCACCCTCTAGGGGGGCCCAAGGCGCTGAACAAGAAAATAAAAGGAATTAAAGGTGGAAGCAAGTATTAAAAACATTAAAAACAGAAATAAAAACATAGCCATAACTAAGAGCAATAAAATGCTAACTAGTTTAGATAAAAGAAAATTAAAAGGGTTTTAAAAGGACATTAAGACCTAAAAAACCCTATGTACTAAATAGTTAAAAGGCAATAAAGCAAAGTGTAAAAACCCAAAACCAAAACATTAGGGGAAAGCCATTCTATAAAAATGAGTTTTCAACCTGCTCTTAAAAACTGCCAGTGATGGGGACTGTTTGATTGTGAGCGGGAGCTGGTTCCAGAGAGAGGGTGCAAGGACTTGAAAAGCCCGATCACCACGATTTTTAAACCGGGTGCGAGGGACGATAAGCAAGTTCTGGTCAGCCGACCACAATGACCTTGAGGGAACATGCTTTATTAAGAGCTCCGCTAAGTAGGGAGGGGCACATCCTTGGAAAAAATTAAAGACAAAAAGCAAAATTTTGAACTGTGCCCGGTAGGAAACTGGTTACCAGTGAAGAGAAGCAAGCACGGGGGAAATGTGGTCCCTTTTCCTAGTTCCAGTCAAAAACCTAGCTGCACTGTTCTGAACTAACTGCAGGTGATGCACAACAGTCTGCCCCAACCCAACATATAGGGAGTTACAATGGTCAAGCCTAGAGATCACAAACGCATGGAGTACATGCTCCAAGTGAGTTCTAGAAAGAATAGGCTTGAGTTTGGCAAGGCGACGTAACTGAAAAAAAAACAAGACCGAACCACTGAGTTGACATGGGAGTCCAATTTTAGAGCAGTGTCAAGTCTCACCCCCAAGCTAGTGACAACAAGCTTCTGGAGGGATGAGAAGGTGCACGGATCAATAATAGAACCTGAATCTGAGCTGCAGCTTGGGTGAAAAATAATAAATTCCATTTTACGTTCATTAATGTACAGGAAGTTAGCTGCCACACTTGTGGCATTCTTTCTACAATAGAAATCAAATATTCTTCAGAAACGTCTTCCCATATCTGTGGCAGAAGTTCCCATAAATGTGTGGCACTTGTAGGTTGCTTTGCTTTCACTCTTCTGTCCAGTTCATCCCAAACCAGCTCCATGGGGTTGAAGTCTGGAGACTGTGCTGGCCACTCCATGTTTCAAGCTGACCATCTTGTTCTTTTTTCCTGAGGTAGTTCTGGCAAAGCTTGGACTTATGTTTTGGGTCATTATCTTGCTGTAGGATGAACCCCTGACCAACTAGGGGCATACCAGAGGGTACTGCATGGCGCTGGAGAATGCTGTGGTAGCCGTTTTGGTTCAGGGTGCCTCTCACTCTGTACAAGTCACCGACCCTGGATCCAGCAAAACAACCATCACACTTCCTCCTCCATGTTTGACAGTTGATGCCACACACTGTGGAACCATCCTTTCACCCACTCCACGGCGCACAAAGATCCTGCGTGATGAACCGAAGATTTCAAATTTGGATTCATCAGTCCATAATACCTTCTTCCATGTTTCATGGCCCAGGCAAGCCTCTTTCTCTTATTCTGACGTCTTAGCAGTGGCTTTCTTGCTGCAACTCGTCCTGTCAAACCTGCAGCTCCAAGTCTTCTCTTCACAGTTGAAACTGAGACTTGCTTACTACGACCACTATTAAGCTGTGCTTGAAGCTGTTGTCCTGTGAGCCGCCTATCACGCAAGCTGTTAACTCTCAGAAACTTGTCCTCTGATGCAGTTGTGGCTTTGGGTCTGCCAGACCTCTTCCTGTCAGAGTTTGCCCCACTTTTTGAGTGATGGTGAAGGAAACTGGACTCACTGACACCTTGACTTTCTTTGCAATTTCTCTGTAGGAAAGACCTACATTTTTAGTGTTATGATGGTCTGTCTCTCTTCCATTGTTAATTGCCTTTTTCTGGCCATTTTTGTAGCAACACACTATTATCTACAGTACAAAACTGTTCAACTGATGCTCACGATGGTATGGTACCACAATATGTTCCAACACTGCTTTTATGCAGACAGATGGGGTTGGAAGTAATCCAGCAAAGTTGGAACACCTGTGGGAATTAGTAGCACCAGCTTTCAAGGCTTGATCAACCGCCATTGCTGCAGAACAGCTGTGTTCCCTGAAAAAGGCCTTTTTGTATAATTCTGAAATGTACATTATTTTTCAGTTTTGAGTAACCTTGCCTTTTTTTAACCTCTGGCTGTTCACCACTTAACTTTGTACCATTTCAAGCTATTCAATGGACTTGAATGACTTAAACTGCAATAAGTAACTGGAAAAATTGGGGCGATCTAAAACTTTTGACCGGTAGTGTACGCAGGAAAAAGTGCTCCACGAGGGGCCTTGTTTTGTAGCCTGGCCTGTCAGACTCACCCTCTGTCAATTCATCACAGAGAACTAGTCTGGTAACGCTCCCATTGAAATAACCCCACCCCCTGAGAGTTCTAGCCGAGTCAATCAGCACTGAGCAGCGTACGTCACACACCGCGATGCTCAGTTTCTCATAAACAAGGAAGATGGTGTCTGAAGCGGAGTTCGCTGCGGCTCTTTCCTCTGTTCTAAATGACTTGGACATGTCTTTAAAACCACAACAAGAATTTGTGCTAAAAGCCTTTCTCCTAAATAAAGATGTTTGCACTGTGCTACCCAAAGACAGATATACGTAGACGCCTCGTGGATTGGCGCTTCCATAGTGGCCGGCTGCCATCTTAGATGGGTCTCCATTCGCCCCCAGTGCATTGATTTCTACTGAGGAAGGTGCTTACCCAGCTAAAAACACATATCGTGGTGTCACCTTTATTTGTGTTAATGGAGCAACAAGTAAAAAATGCCGGAAAGCTGGGGTTAATTGCAGTGCAGCTCAGCGTGAACAGTGAGAGGGAGATTGTTAGCAGCCAGTGGCGGCCGGTGACTTTATTTTTGGGTGGGGCGCTAACCACATATCACCACTAGGGGACGCCAAATTACCATTGATTCTTATGCATCATCGTCACACAACTGACGGTCACAGGAGTACTTCCGGCAACAAAGTTGTTCAAAAAGTCATCTTTTTGACAAAAACATTCTTAATATTCATCCATTCACCCATATATTACACAAACTGCACACACGCTTAAGGGGAGTAGGCTAATCTAATCAATAGAATCCACTTTCTAGCAACACCCAATAAGCTGTAAATAAACGTGAGGCCGTAAAATAGACGCTACACGTATCCAGAAAAACACAGTGACACAACGCAAGATATTCACAGAAGCAGGCATTTAGATTAAAGCCCAGACTCACAAACAAGAAGAATAGAAGTACCACTCTTAGTTCAAACCGTATGGAGCGGTGCTAGCCGCTAACGAGACAGCATGCTAATTTCCTGAAGCCAAAAGCTAAAATGAGGCTTACCTGCAGGTTATGGCCATAATCCGTGTGGTGTAGTAAAAACAATCCACTCGGTTCGTGAAGTTCTATATCCTGAGCTGATCAGACTGTTTGCTGGCATTGTTTTGCTGGGAAAATGTCCTTGTGTAACTTCTCCCTCTGGCCTGCGTTTGTTGCTTTATTTTAATGTCCGGCTGGTCGGGTCCAAGCTCTTTAAGGCCAAGTTTTTCCTGTTGTGTCCTCCTACTAAACGGCTCGCTTTTCAAAGACGCAACTGTATTTGTTTTCTCCATAGTTGTGGTGTGCGCGGCAGCAGCTACAACAACAAACAACTGAACTAGCACGACGCGCTAGCCTGTGGAAAGTTTCCCCCTCTGGGCGGGGTGAACAATCTGACCAATGAGCGATCTCCACCCCCTGGTCTGAGCAGAATTCACCCGGTGAGGCGGCGACGATCGCTACAAGATGCGACCAAACGCTCTCCTATTCTTTCTTGTTGTGGACGGTTTGGGGAACCACTGCACATGCGCCAGTTAGCCCATATTAAGTCAATGGTAAAGATTGCTGCGCCCGCGAGAGGGCACGTGACAAGTACGTCGACGATTCGGCCGTGTTAAAAGTAAAATGAAACATTATTAAACACAGATTACACACAGCACTTAGTCCATATGGTGTGTATAGATCGTTTAGTTTACTTTTTATGTTTTTTTAAATATATTTTGTGATTCCTATCTTCTTCTTCTTCCTGTGAGACTGGTGTGGTGGCGCCCTAGCGCCCCCTATGGACGAGCCGCCACTGTTAGCAGCGCTCCTTTGACGCCATCTTTGACTACAGCTAAAAAACTACAGCGTCACTCAGTAAGTCGTCATTTCCGCCTTTTTTCGGATTGGTTATTTTTGAGCTGGCTAGTCCCGCCCCTCATGGTGCCCGCTGCCTCTGAGTTCCCAGACTGTTCCGCTGTGTAGAATAGACAGAGGGAGAGTCTGGCAGGCCAGGCTACTCGTTTTGCGCACGAGTACTCATTCTCTCCAAATGCACAAAAAGCGCATCACTGCTGCGCACCGCGCACACAGCACCATCAGCTACCGTTTTTCCCAGGCAGACACAGTGCACGCTCCTACAATGATTGACAGCAGCAGCATCTGAACAACCAGATGCGCCGACAGGCAGGTGGAAAGACGGAGGTGGAGATGCATCCAAATGGATGACAGTAAGCACAAGAATGAAAAAGTCAGAACAAGAGTTGGAATGAGCTGCACTTGAAAGTGGGAATGTTGATAAAAAATAAAGAGAAACTTTGTGAGCATAAACATCCTAGCTCCTGCTGATCATGAGACAGAAGAGGAGATAATTCTGTCTGGATGTGGACTAGAGAACAGCCCTGATTATCATTTATTAAATGTTTTGTTAAATGCATAAACCTTCACTTCTGTCCTGTTGTCTCTGATCCACAGCCTTCCAGTCCATGCTATCAATAGTATCCTATAATTAGCTGTTGTAGTATTTACATTAATTTCATTGGATCATTTTCCACTGAGACCAAAACAAATCTTAATCTGCTTGTTTAATGGATTTCTGGTCATAACAGGGTTGATGCTGAAGTCTGAACTTAACCCTAACCCAGCTGCCTCTGCTGAGTGAAGCTTGAGGCTCATCAAAGGCACAAGAACACCTGAGTGGCAGTAATTGAACCTAAAAGGTGAAACTAATCTATGAGACAGACTCATTCCAGATATTTCAGCCTTTATTTGTTATAATTGTGATGATTATGGCTACAGCTGATGAAAACCCCACATTCAGAATCTCAATTAAAATATAGTGAAAAGGTTCAATATTCTAGACTCAAAGTGTCACACTCTAATCAGCTGATGAATCCAGAACACCTGCAGAGGGTTCCTGAGCCTTTAGATGGTCTCTCAGTCTGAGCTGGATTACTGACATAAGTGGACTTTTACACCAGATTCTCATTTTTTAGTTTTACCTGTAGACCACATTAGAACTGGCTCTGCTAAAAACTACAATACTTAGATTACTCAGAGCTTAACTAGATTATATTAGACTGATAGCAGAGTCCTTAAAGAACAGTTTGTGATTGGTTAAACCTTTATTTGATTTGTGACTGTCATAGAATTTCTATGTCCTGTACGGCTTCTCTATTTCATTCTGTATCTCACACACACTCACACACTCACACACACACATCATCTGAACACACCCACTACCTTATCTCCTACTTTAAATAAACTGTGTTGGCAGCCGCTCGGGGCAGACTGTACTCTGTCCTGAGTTGGTCTGTCACCCTTTGCAAATGGTTCTGTGTGATTCATTGTGTCTCTCTTATTTCCCCAGTTCCGGTTAGGGTAATTGACAAAATCCCTAACATAAATTGGTCCTTCGAGCGGAGCCTGGTCATCTCGCTGTCGACGCCAAACGCCACCGCCGGACATTGTCGCGACACCACAAAATCCTCCAGCGCCCTGCTTTCGCTGGAGGTCGGCGCTTGGACTCTGACGTCGCCAGGGAGCCACTGGGTCTGCGAACACAAGCTTCTGAGCTGGGGAGATTTGGTGAGACATTCTTGTCTGTATCTAGATTGATAATTGCCGGTGGGGTGACTGTGAAGTTACTAAATTGGGTTAGTCCGCCGCAAGGGGCTGTAGGTTGAGTCCGCCGTAAGGGGCTCCAGGTTCAGTCCGCTGCAAGGGGCTGTAGGTTGAGTCTGCCGTAACGGGCTCCAGGTTAAGTCCGCCGCAAGGGGCTGTAGGTTAGTCCGCCGCAAGGGACTCTTGGTTGTTTGGCTTGGTTTTTGCACGTTTTACCGTGATAAAACGTTAGCTCCAGTCACCCATTTGTTAGTGTGTCTGTCTGTCTGTTTGTTCATTGGTTGTTTGCTGTTGAATGTGTGAGAGAGTGAATGGACTTATAACTTCCTTATAGTGAGGGGAGCTTATAACTCATTTTGCTCACGCACTTCTTGTACCGGTGGTCTGGGTGTTATAGAGGTTGGTTTTCACACCGTAAATTGAGTCCCGCTGTGTCTCAGCACAGTAGAAGGCCGGAGTCATAAGCCTGACCCAGATCTCGTGCCGGGGGAGTTGTGCTGTGATTTACGTCACCATGGGGAACAAAACTTCACAAATGCCTTTAAATAAAGACGGTGCATTTATGGAGGCCAAAACGCCTCAATGTGGTGAAATTTCTAGAAAATGGATTAAACGCCATGGTTTCTCTGGTAATCTGCTTGTTGCAGACATTTTGAAGCTTCAGGGTAATCTTAAGATTGAGATTATAAAGGCAAAGAAAGAAGGCAGAAAGAGCAAGCTGAAGACTGAGTATGAATTATCGGAGTTATGGCTGCAGGAAGCTTCCCGTAGGGTGAGAGAGAGAGAAAGGCGAGCTGCACAGAAAGCACAGAAAAAGCAAAACAGAGATAGCCAGGTCTTAGGCTTAATAACACCGGAAGAGGAGACCGTATTGTTGATGAGACGGAGAGGCGTAGGGGGGGAGGGGCAACCACCAGCTGTAATGGGCGTTGGGGCTGCCTCTGCTTCATTTGCCGCTCCCTTTTCTGACACAGACCCGTTTCCTCCTCCACCGCCCCCGCCTCTCCCAACGCCCCCTCCTCTGCTGGATGTGCATGAGCGGGGGGGGGGAGCGAATTCTTCCGAGCAGATAGTAAACCGCCAGACAGCTGCTGAGAAAAGGAAGGCGGAGGCCCTCATCCTGAGGCCAGACGGCTGCAGGCACAGGCTGAGGGGACATCAACTACAACAACCAAAGATCATTTGGGTCAGTGGATTGTCGTGGATGAGCTAAGCCATACAGAATACAAAAAACATCAACTGAACTTAACGCTGCAGGCCATAGAAGTGATGACTCCTTGAGGGTGTGTGGTATCCGTGAGCAGACATAGCACGACGCGTTGACCTGTGCTGCTCGGACGATGGCAGTGACCGATGCAAACCAGAAGTTCCCTTCCGACAGCATTCCGTCAGGGTCACGGGAATCGGACAGATAACGACGGTGAAGTGATATGCTGGAAATGTAACCGAGCAGGGCATATAGCTCGAGTTTGTGGGCAACCCCCATCGTATGGTCCAGGGATGAAGGGGAAGGTCATTGATAATCCGAACAGTAGGGATAACCCTTATCCGGGTCATCAGGCATGACTAGAGCCAGAAACTGATACAAAAGCTACCACAGAAACACTACCAAGGCCAGATCCCGCGGCGACACAGGAGGGCGATAGGGATAACACAACTGGAACGTGGACAGACATCTCCAAGGCTCCCACACGTGTTATCTTGTTTAATGGGAAACTGTTCAGCTGTCTGTGCGATACCGGAGCCTGTAGGACGGTTCTTACTGCACCTCCTCCTGACACTAAGTTCTCATCCGATACGATTTTCATTAAAACTGCAGCTGGTCATATTAAAAAGCACAAACTAACCAGGCCCATTCAGGTTAGAGATCAGGAGACAGGAGCTAACACTCACATACCATTGCTAATAGACTCCACATGTCCTGTCAATCTACTCGGACGAGACCTCATGATGAAATTAGGCATTTCTGTCGTATGCACACCTGAAGGCATGACTAAATCCACCAGATTCACAAGACATTCTCATGTTAAAGGGTGATGGGGAACCTCATTACTGGTGGTCCTTGAATGTGACGTCTACACATGTGTCTAAGGAGCTAGCAGACTTAGTTTTTGCTAAAGCTAGTGCAATGAATTATGACCAGTTTGGTGAATCTGATCGCATGCCACCTGCTGAGTTACATGTCACACTCAGGTACAAAGAGGAGCCTGGGCCTGACATGCCATATGACACCAAATTTCACAAATTAACAGATCACACCATCACGCTTCAACACCTGTACATAACACCACGGGAAAATGCTGTTTGTTCTGTTATCTTGTCTCAAGAACAATATCGCCTTTCTCGCGTCAGACCTGCTCACATGTCTGTGCTAAAAGACAGAAATCGCCCTTGGAAAAGCATGAGTGACCTCCTTGCTGATGCGATAAGCGAACGATATGATACGGATGACCCTGACGGCTGGAAGCGCAGCTCGTCAGGAAAATGCCGCTGCACACTAGGCTGGAAGATAAGAGTGTCTCCAAACACACATTTACACGAATGAGACAAGCCAGATACGTCCTTGACATGCGCAGTTGCATTGGAGGACTATCCGGAGCTAAAAAACATTCCAAATGACCTGTGGTCAAAAGGCCCAACTGATGTAGGACTGATAAAAGGATGTTTACCCGTTGAGGTGCAAGAAAAATCACACTACATACCGCAAGTAAGACAATATCCCATCAGCAGAGAGGCTGAGGAGGGTATTGCACCTGTGATTGAAAGCATGCTCCAGGCAGGCATAATCAGACCTTCACCTGAGTTCACGTGTCTTTCGCCAATCTATCCTGTACGGAAGCCTGGCAGAGACACATCTCAGGCTCGTAAATCAGTCTATTGTCCAGATAGTGTCTGATGTGCCCAACCCACACACTATTTTGAACCAAATCACACCTGACAAAAAGTGGTTCACTGTTATTGATTTGAGTAATGCATTTTTCTCAGTACCCTTGCACCCAGAGTCCCAGCATTGGTTCGGCTTCATTTTCCAGGGTAACAAATACACCTTCACGAGATTGCCTCAGGGGTACGCGAATGCACCCCACGAATACACACAGGCGTTAAGAGCTTCTATGTTCAGCTGTGAGCTCCCTGCACATTCACAAATCCTACTATATGTAGATGACATTCTGATTGCATCAGACACTGAAGCAGCATGCAGAGAAAGCACTTTACACGTTTTGCAGCACCTTTATGAGCAAGGTCACAAGGTTTCACTCAGTAAGCTTCAGCTATGGAGACCTTCAGTGACCTATTTAGGTCACACCCTGTCCGGTGAAGGAAAAGCTCTGTTACAAACTCGGAAAGCTGCGATACAGGAAGCTGCTAAACCTGTAACAAAGAAACAGATGATGTCATTCTTAGGGCTCGCTAATTTCTGTCGCACCTGGATTCCTGACTTTGCATTTATGGTATTGCCTCTCCAGGATATCATTTATGGCAAAGATCTAGCTTTAAATGACAAAATCTGCTGGACACCTGAAGCAGAAAAAGCCTTTGTGCATTTAAAGCAGCTGTTGCAGACTGATGTTGTTTTGGCACTACCAGATTACTCCAAGAGGTTTTTTCTCTCTGTTGATGCAGCGTCCGGTCACATGAAAGCGGTTCTGACTCAAAAGCATGGCAGTCAGCACAGGCCGGTAGCTTATTATTCTAAGAAGCTAGATTCGATAGCGGCAGGTCTGCCCAGCTGTGTCCAGGCCTGCGCTGCAGCATCTGAAGCAGTTAGTCAAAGCTCTGACATTGTTCTGCTGCATACTCTGACACTGCAAGTACCGCATTCCGTGGCACTAGTTTTGTTGCAAACAAATCTACCTTTTCTGACACACAACAGGCATCTGACATATGTCTCCACATTGTTGTCACAGGCACACATTGAGATAGTTCGTTGTAGCAGCTTGAATCCAGCAACTCTGTTACCGGCACACACAGATGGTGCTCCACACTGCTGCAGAACACACACACATGAGCAAACAAAGCCTCGTGCTGACATATTGAACGTTCCAGAGACTGGCTTCTTATCTCTATTCGTGGATGGTTCAGCATCAAAGGATTCTATGGGCAGGAACCGTGTTGGTTACGCTGTCACCACCCAGACCTCTGTCATAGAAGCCAGACCTTTACCCTCTAATTGTTCAGCACAGGTTGCTGAACTTGTCGCTGTCACTAGGGCGTGTCAGCTGTACGAAGGGCGTGACATTAACATTTTCACTGACAGCCAATATGTTTATTCCTCTGTGCATCATTTTGCACAAATATGGAAGAATCGAGGCATGGTAACATCCAGTGGCAAAAAACTGACACGCGTCGAAATTGTTGGAGCTTCTGGATGCGGTCCAGCTCCCAAAACGCCTGGCCTTGTGTAAATGTCAGGCTCACCAGACTGATGACTCAGAGGTCTCCAGGGGAAACTCTTTTGCAGATCAGTGTGCAAAGCTTGCAGCTCAAGAGCTCCCCCTGCCGGAGACTTTATTTTACTGCACAGACACTCTGACAAAGGACATACTACAGGACGCACAGGTTTCAGCCACTGACCAGGAACAGAAATCCTGGATTAAGTTTAACCCTATCTTGATTGATGATGTCCTACACGTAAAAAACAAGCCCATTCTTCCCAAATCACTGTTCGCGACTGCAGCTTTGCTGAGTCATGGGTTGAGTCATGTTTCTGCGGGAGGAATGGGACAGTTGATAAACACGTCTTTCCACACTGTAAACTTTTCTTCTTTTGCTAAAGACTATTGTCGGAAATGTTTGATTTGTATGAAAAACAATGCTCAAGGCCGTTTACGGCCGAAAAGGGGAAGTTTCCCGACGCCAGAATACCCATTCCATACTATACACATGGATTTCATTGAATTGTCACAGATGCATGGAGTGAAATATTGCCTTGTGGTGATTGATGCATTATCTAAATGGCCAGAAATTTACCCTACAAAGAAATGTGACGCTTTGACAGTGGCAAAGGTGTTGTGCAATCATTTTTTCCCTACTTATGGAATTCCTTCTGTTATCAGGCCAGACAATGGAACACATTTTGTTAATGAGGTGGTGACTAGATGACGGACAAAATACCTTGGCCGACTGGATGGTTGAAATTTTTTCTGAGGAGACAAGTCAAAGAATGCAATAATCTGCCAGGACCCTCTTGTGCTTTCTCGCCCACACAGATCGTGAAACCAGGAAATTGGGTCCTGATCAAAGTGCTTAAACGAGACAACTGGAGTTCTCCACGTTGGGACGGTCCATTTCAAGTCTTGCTCGTTACCCCCACCGCTGTGAAAGTTGCTGAGAGGCCATCTTGGATCCACCTTTCTCATTGTAAGCTCATCGAAGTCACCTAACCGCCTCTAGGGCGGCGACGAAGTCCAGGTTTCAAAGGGGCTCCTGTACAACAGGTCGGAGCGTCTCAAACCTGGTGAAGATGGAAGACTGCTACAGGCACACAGTATGCCTTGCCATGGTGTTGACGGTGGCTTACGTGACGGCGATCTGCCTCTCGGCACTCGACGGACAGATTGGATCAGTGGCTGTTGTCTGGGGCACAGGAGATGGAACTAAGGTTGAACCTGCATCCATGGTGGGACGGGGCCCCGCCCTGCCCACCGACCATAGCGATGGACCGTCTCCAGCACTAGCGGACCCTTCTGGTCGTCACAGGAAGACAAGGAGGAAGAGGAATTCCGGATCGGGATGGAGGATCAGGACCCACACACCCAAACTGGACCCTGGTTTTGCGGTTCCTGGGATGGAGGAAGTTCGTCTGGGCGCACCACTGTCGGAAGGGAACTTCTGGTTTGCATCGGTCACTGCCATCGTCCAAGCAGCACAGGTCAACGCGTCGTGCTATGTCTGCTCACTGATACCACACACCCTCAAGGAGTCATCACTTCTACGGCCTGCAGCGTTAAGTTCAGTTGATGTTTTTTGTATTCTGTATGGCTTAGCTCATCCACGACAATCCACTGACCCAAATGATCTTTGGTTGCGCACAGACACTTCTGCTCTGAAGCAGCGTTCCTCATGGCATGACAATTTGATCAGACTCAATAGTACTGATGTTTTTGCAGACCCCACCGGGAGACTCACACAACCCGTAGCTACAATCGGCACACGCTTCCTTCCTGGGAATCACTCTTTTTGCTTCAGAAGGTCACCTAGAGCCAATATTCCCAGTGTTTATGTAGGCGAGATTAATGCCACCATCTCCTCCTCAGGTCAGCTTGTTCCTGGCGCATCACAGGAAACCCTTCCTGCCTGCCACTGTTTCCTGGCCGAGCTCGAGGACACCATCTGCAGGACTCTTTCGGTAATTACACCATCACCTGGCCGTCTGATGCAGGTTGTACCAGCTCCACTAATGCGGCCTGGCTGTGTGGCAGCAACCTTTATCAGATATTGCCTCCAGGATGTGTTGGAACGTGCGCACTCATTCAATTGCACCCTGCAGTCACGCTGCATTCAAAGTTACCATACGCACCCCACCATAAGGCTCGTGGCCGTCGCAGGCGTGACTCAGAAAAGGTTGTTGTTGGTGTGGGTGCTAAGTTCTTCTCTGGACTGTTCCCCTGGTGGGGCACGGTTAATAACGCACATCAAATAGACCACCTGCACGTTGAGCTAGAAAACTTGACTGACTTCGCGTCCCACGGGTTTTCGGCTTTTCCACCTTTCATGGTAGCTACCAGGAACATGTTAATGCAACACCAACTCGTCCTTGATGTGTTATTGGCCTCTGAAGGGGGCCTTTGTCATGTCGTCACGCACACTCTAGGTTCCAGGTGTTGCACCTTCATACCTGACACATCAGGCAACGTCACAGCTGCCATTGCACACATGAACAGCCTCTTGTCTCACATGAAGGCTGAAGACACCAGTGTTCCGAGTGGATCCACCTTTTGGCAATGGCTGTATCCCAGTTCTTTGTTCAAGTTGTTACTGACATATTTGATTCCTGTCATTATTTTTCTTGTTTTTCTTGCTGTATTTTCATGCTGCATTGTACCATGTATCAAGAGTTGTATCACCAATATGATTAATGTTTCTCTTGTTCAATATTCGGCTGCTTTGACTCCCGCACCTGCCACTCCTATTGATGTTGATGTTTCTGATTTGACCGGTGTTCCGGTATCCCAACTGTAAATGATGATTTTTAATCTACGTTTTTACTGGAATGATGCTTGGGATGAAGTTATTAGTATTGTGGTATTGATCACTGACTACAGCACAGCTACAGCATCACATTCTGTGATTCCCCAACATGTGATTGCTTCTACTGATTTCACGTTCCGAGCCGAGGTTTCTTGTTTTGATTCTGCTGTTGACGCTTATTTTCGATGTATTGATTTGCTCTCCTTGTACCGCCTCGGTGTGTATGATTTTCAGGACGAACACCTGGTTTTATCCATTCCCCCTTCCCTGAAGTCATGATTAATGAAGCTTTCATAGAAAATGGTGACAAGTTATGAAAGTGGATGATATTTCATGCATGTTATGTATAAATACCATAAACAGGAGGGATTATGTCATAGAATTTCTATGTCCTGTACGGCTTCTCTATTTCATTCTGTATCTCACACACACTCACACACTCACACACACACATCATCTGAACACACCCACTACCTTATCTCCTACTTTAAATAAACTGTGTTGGCAGCCGCTCGGGGCAGACTGTACTCTGTCCTGAGTTGGTCTGTCACCCTTTGCAAATGGTTCTGTGTGATTCATTGTGTCTCTCTTATTTCCCCAGTTCCGGTTAGGGTAATTGACAAAATCCCTAACAGTGACAGTTCAAAAAATGCAGATTTCAGAACGTTATTGCACTTACCCACCTTAGGTCTGGTCTATTGTAAAAACTACAACACATAGACTCTTCAGACCTGGATTAGATTATTCTACATTAACAGCAGATCCATAAATTCCAGGTGGTAATTTGTGAAAGCTTTAGTTCAAAGAAGGCCACTTTCTTCTTTTTTTATTATGAGTTTGGATTATCATATTAGTAACATATTTTTCAGCTCTATAGGTTGATGTTTATAAACAGTATATTTATTTCAAGAGTTCTGACTGGTCACCCATGAAATAAATCATTTTACATTTTATAATTACAGCAGCTTAAAGATACTGAGTAGAGCCCGACCAATATATCGGCCGGCCGATATATCGGGCCGATATTTAGCATTTTTTTAATCATCGGCATTGGCCTATAAACCTCTTTAGAAGAGCCGATATAAAGTCAGGCACCTCCGCGGGCAGCCCACTGCTTTGGGAGCCGGCGAAGGACCCCATTCCAAAACACAGAGGAGTATTTTCTTCTGAGTAAAAGGTAAGGCTTCTCTTTTGGTGTTTTAAAACCCTACAGCTGTATATTTAGTGTGAATTTAAAGTAAAATATGAAATAATACTTCGCTGAGTGAAAGAAAAAAAACGAGCCGTCAGAACCGCAGTTAACCGGCAGAATGCTGCTAATGTTCGCTAGCTTGTTGTCAACTTTACTGTCTTAAACTCTCAGCTGCTTGTTTGTTTAACATATTAGCTCCAGGTTTATAGATTAAATTGTTTTCCTGTATGGAAGTCGGAGAATTTCACTCTGAGTGCGGAGGAGAGGAGGAGAGGGAGGAGACTCTCGGAGCCGCAGCTTAGCCTGCACTCCCCCCCTCCTTCCCCCGTCGACACCGGTGTTCAGAGTTCGGGACTTCTCTCGAGGGTCGGTGCGGCGCACGTAGTTTGCGTTTGCAGTCTTTATTTGAATGACACATTGAACAGAAAAAACACAGAAAATGATCACTATATAAATACAGCCTCTCTGTGTTTTTCTCTGTTTAGCGTGTAATCTGTGACACAGCCGAGAGTGTGACTAGACTATTTTTAATTTGTACGGTTTGTTTCCACATAAAATCTGTCCATCAACAGTCAGTAACACTAGTGAATAGTTAGGGTGCACTTTTAATTATATTATATAATTAATAGATGAGTGTGATTGTTCAAACGTTTCTCTAATATTTATTATATTATAGACTGTAATGTGCTGAGTTCTTTGTTGCTGGAGTTCTCTGTTCTTTCTGACTGAACTGATGATGGATGCTCTACAAAAATAATAACATCTGTTTCTCCTGTTTAGTTTCTGTCTGATGGCTGGGGAGAGGGAAGTCTGGGCCTCTCTCCTCGCTGCTGGCCCCGCGACCCGGTGACTGACTGACGGACGGACGGACGGATGGATGGATCAAGGCAGCAACACCAAGGAAAGCAAAGTGTGATATCAAGCAGGATGCTGGTGAGCTGGAGATGAAAAAGGTAAAAACAAAACACAACCTGAGGGTTCCCCATCTCCAGGCTTACAAAGAAGCTGCTGAGCTTTTATTTTTTTATTTGCGGTCTGCAAATAGCTTTTAGAGTGCTAATGTTTTAGCAGTTAGCTCAGTGTTGTAACGTGGCAGGTAAACAGTTTGCAATTTGCGGTGAGGACACGTGAAAACAGTATCAAACTATTTACCTGCCACCAAGGCCGTATCCAGAGTTTCAAAATTACCGAGGTCCAACTTCCGTTATCTCGTGCACATTAATTACAAAGAAAAGACCAAAACTGATTTCCAGTTACATTATTTATTTAAAAATAAAGTTACTTGTATGTGTATGAAGTTCTTGTGTGTGTGTGTGTGTGTGTGTATGAGAGTGAGAGAGAATAGATTAATATGTATAGCTGGTATCTAGAGTAGGGTTGCAACAATTATAAATGTTGGTGGTACGATTATAGTCTGAGAAATAATCACGGTTTCATGATTACTTTACATGAATTGCTTTCACATCTGTATTAACAGATATAAATCACAAACACATTTTATAAAGTATTGATAACGTGCATGAGTACATTTTATAAAGGTTTTAAACTCCTGAGGATATTTATTGCTGCTTTTCAGAGTCTGCTTAGTATAATTCATTAGTAAAATCAAAGTAATCTCTGCAATTTTTAAATTACAGTTTAAAACTTTTAAAATACCCTTAATTAGATTTGCCTAATAGCCTGTTTTTAGTTTCTGTAAAAAGACAAAAAAGGTTTAACTGTTGACACCTGGTCAAGGTTAACACGTTTATTCATCACTGAAAGATGGACACACCTTCATGAAATGAGATGCTAAATTCCTACTAGTGCATTTGTTATTATGAATATCCTTAAACATGATTTCTACTTGTTCATGTTTGTATTTTCAAAATTGACTAGTAAGGATATTATTTGTTCAAGGATAAATGATATTATTGCTATGTAACATAGGAATAAAAAAGACGTGTTAGATTACATGTTAAAATGGCTTGCTGTACTGGCTTGTTATAGACAAATACAGGGGAAAGGTAGTACAGACTACTAAATGAACCCACGTGTTATGTGTTAAAACTTTTTTTTCTGCAAGCTCTGCGGGGGCGGGCGAGGGGGGGGGGGCTCAAGTCTATTTTGCCTTGGCCCCCAGATGCCTCGAAACAGCCCTGGGCTTGTGGCGGAGTTTTGAAGCTGATCTGAACTGCTGGACATCCATCCTTCTCATCCTCCTTTATACATAAAAACACTAAACTACAGAGAAGTAACTATGTATCTGTCACAGATCGCTCCAATATCTAAAGTTTTGCCGTCAATGTCTGTCTCAGTGTTTTCTCCGCTCCGTGACAGCGCCTCAGCCCTTTTGACACCTGCTGTCAGATCACGCAGCCATCCTCTGTCCCTCAGCTGCAGACAGGAGTCGTAGGTTTTTAAACAGCGCTTCAAGACTTTTGGAGGGTGTCTTCTTTCTAATAACGAGACTCATATCAATGCCTATGCTACACGTAGGCTGCAGTTGAGCGCAGCTGAACTTTTTTTTTCAGCACTCCCTGCTGAAATTATGTTCCCGCGGCTATGATCATAAACATTAAGTTCGGCTGCCTCGCGTTGTTGTAGCGCCTCCCCGTCACATGCTGTTTGAGATATTTTTTAAATATTCTGCAGAAAAATACCGAGGTCCGGACCTCGATGTCCTCAATGGTAGATACGGCCTTGCCTGCCACGTTACAACACTGAGCTAACTGCTAAAACATTAGCACTCTAAAAGCTATTTGCGGTGAGGACACATGAAAACAGTATCAAACTGTTTACCTGCTGTTTATGTAGCTGCGTTTCTAAATAACTGTTCAATAAAACGCCATAAAAACATTTAGTAAGCCCTTACCTGTGATGAAGTGATCACTGCAAACTAGCATTTTCCGTTCTGTTTCTGCTCATCTTGCAGCCGGAGATTATGATCCACTAGTCCGCTGCTACCGTAAAACCTGGTATACATGCGCCTCGAAAAATCAAGTGAGGGCTCACTTTACCGTCGATCTCCAACAAAAAAAAAAAAAAAAGCCACACACACCACACGCTGTTTCTAATAGTAGCCCCGGCCACTATTAGAGTCCGGCCTTTATTTACCCCCGCTGACAGCGAGACCAGCTCATATAGGAGACCCGGCCGGTAATGGAATACAGGCCAATATTAGAGGATTTACGGTATGTTAAACAAACAAGCAGCTTATAGTTTAAGACAGTAAAGTTGACAACAAGCTAGCGAACATTAGCAGCATTCTGCCAGTTACCGGCAGTTCTTACGGCTCATTTTTTTCTTTCACTCAGCGAAGTATTATTTCATATTTTACTTTAAATTCACACTAAATATAAAGTTGTAGGGTTTTAAAACACCAAAAGAGAAGCCTTACCTTTTACTCAGAAGAAAATACTCCTCTGTGTTTTGGATTGGGGTCCTTCGCCGGCTTCCAAAGCAGTGGGCTGCCCGCGGAGGTGCCTGACTTTAAATCGGCTCTTCTAAAGATGTTTATCGGCCGATGCCGATGATGAAAAAATGCTAAAAATCGGCTTGCGCTCTAGTAATAATTTCAGGATAGTGCATACTGGTAAAATAGGACTGTGTGTGTGTGCGTGCGTGTGTGTTTGAGAAAAGTCTCAACACTTTTGAGAAGCTTGCAACGCCCCTGTATGCTGGTAACCAGCTATGCTGGTTTTTTCAGCAGGGTTTAACAGTGATTTATTAAAGTTGATAAACAAACTGCTGGGATGTGCTGCATCTCACTAGCTGCACATCCAGAGAGGGTCTAACAGAAAGCGAGCTAATCCAAAAAACCAGGCTTTCTTTTGAAAATCCGGTTTAATTGCCCCAGAATCGGTTTTACCAACATGGCTAGCCTGAAGCCCCTCCCATTCACCATGGTGACACATGCTGGAGAACAAACCTGCTCCATGGCAGGCTAGCAGCTAGGTTTACTGAAGCTTGGTGAATATGATTGGACGAAGCACGTTACATCTCCTTTTTCTTGTCGGTGGCTGGCAACAACAAAGTGGTGAATTAGCGCCACCGCTGGCCCACAGCGGTAGCAGCAGCTGCAGCTTTGTTTTTGATGGCTACATTATTAAAAAATGTGGAGTTTAAACTTTTAAAATGGAGTTCTAATTGGATTTACAGCTTAACATTTTTGTATTTAATCTTCATTTGCAGCAGGAGCGTTTCATTCCACTGATGCTGCTTCTGATGTCAGCATTATTAATAAGTATAATTATATATCAGCGTCTGTCTGGGATGGACCCATAGAATCAACATGCTGTTCTCTTTATGAAGATGTTAAAATAGCCTTAAAGTACCTTACACTGGTACCATAATACATGTGGAAAAGGAAATGCTTTATTGATGTGACTATAAAGGCTATGTTCACACTGTGTGAGAGCGGAGCGGGGGGGGGGGGGGGG